>JAOXJP010085493.1:0-14850 GCA_025762735.1 Platanus orientalis | reverse complement strand
GCTTAAAGGGTACGCCCTAGTATTAGATTGATATAACGTATTGTCAGGATTCATGTTTAATGGTTTGAGTAGTTTATTAAGGCCGGCTCTCAACCTGATGCCACATGATCATCTAACATCTTTTTGCATCAAGGGTTAGTCCTTAGGGATCAAGCAATGGCTCAATCATTTTATATTCTTTAGTGGGTAGGTATTTGTAGGGTGAACCAAGGCAGAAGTTGGTTTCTTCTTGGATGCTGATGGGTTGAAATACCAATATCAGGTTGATTCGTAGTTCGTTTGTAGCATGATTCTTGTTATTTCTGTTCATTATTAGGGGATGCATTCTTTATTCTCTATGAGTGCAGGAAACATTTTTTATGGTCTGGAGCAATGACTAGATGTTTATAGTCCTGTTATTGCTTCAAACTTGTTCTGATAGATGAACAAAAGGTGTATCGGCATATTTGTTGTGCCTCTTCATTCGTGGTGTGCAGTGACCCATTGAGTCGGTGATGTCTGCAGAGGATTTGTTCAATCCAGCAAGAGATCTGCTTCTTGGTCGAAAATCAGTTTTGCAGGGAGCTTGGTTAAAAGTTGTTGAAATTGTTTTTTTGGTTTTTTTATTTTTTATTTTTTATTTTTAAGAGGCCTTGGCAATGTTATCCTCTGTCCTTTCCTTCTCTTACTGTCATGACTTTGTTTTTGGTAGTCTTATGTGCAAGGTAGAAGGCTTGTGTGAAGGTTCCAAATAGGGGAAACTTGGGGAGGGGATGGGAGGGGTGGGGTGGGGTGGGTTCTTGTTTGCAGTTTTTGTGCCTATAAGGAAGAATCTATTAATGTAAGAGGCTATGCTTTGGTGTTTTGATGTGGTTTCTTGCTTGCTTAATTAGAAGAAGAGCCTATTTATTTATTTGATTATTGAAGCCAGGGCTGATGGATCCCCAACCCTATATATGGAGAGGAAATCAACGAAGCTTTACAAAGAAACAAAAGCAAGAAACCACCCAAAACAGACCCTCGTTACATCCTAGCATACAATTAATAATATCCCCCAGTCCCTTTAAAGATCCCTCAAACAGATACTTTGAAACTCCTTGCTAATTCAACGCCCAAAAGAAATGGCATCTCTTGTTGTCGTTTTTTGACCCACTTGATAAGCTGGTTTAGAATGGTTGTGAAAGCTTCTACTGTTTCTTTCTAGCCAGATTGACTAGCATCCTGCTGCTAGGGCCAATCTCCACAGCACTCTACTTCTCTTGACTAAAATGCAGAGGACTTCTAATCATGTGTCAAAAGCTTTCAAGTCCTTGGCATTATCCAAGACATTTCAAAATCTGCCTATATTCCTGCCCAAACTTCCTAGGAAAAGATTATTTATTTGATGAGAAAAAAAATTATTCAATAGAAAAGACACAAGAAAAAGAGCAAGGGGTAGGGCATCCCCAATTCCTCATAGGAGCACCCTCATATATACAAGACAGTCACTAATCGCTGCGCCAATAAAACCACCCCCAGGCATTCTTTAAACCTCTCTAATAGTATTCCAGTCCTGCACAATTTGCCCATAGTTCAATGGATAAGGAGATGGGAGACTGTTTATTCATCAAGCATGCACAGCAAGCCCATGTTTGGCAATGCCTGGCCTCTTCTAACCAAGTTGTCAATTGTCAGAAAATATTGAATTGCAGTCCATTGGAAGAATTGGGGCTTTTGAATTGTCAGCTGATTCCAGATTTCTTTCATAGTGAAATCCATGGTCATGTGGTTTTCATAAAACTCAAAGCAGGATTTGGCCGAAAATTCATTGGCATGCGTCAATTTGTAGCTCCCCAAAATGCCAAGAAAATTGGCCATAGGTTCAACTTCCCAGTCATTTAAATTTTCTCTAAGCTGCAAAGAAGAGCTTATCTATCAGGATTGTGTAGATTGAGGAAGGTATGTTTGAATTTAGTCACTTTTGTTGTATGCTTGGGAGTTTCCTGGTGCAGGACAGCCTAGGGGGCTGTTGAATCATGTGAATGTGGGCCCCAAATCAACCTAAAACCAGCACCATAGACCAAGGTTAATCACAATACACATTTCCGGAAATCTCGGCAAAATGTGGAAAATGACCAAGATACCCCTGCAGAATAATCAGAATGAGTCAAAATTTGGCAGGCCTGTAGAGGGTTTATAGAAAAGTACTCCTTTAAAATTTCAACCAGATATGATGAGTTTAGGCTTAGAAATTATATAGACAGTCAGGTTTGGTTACCAGTTTCCAGCAGAGCACATTCAATATAAGAATAGAAACAAAAGAGATTCACCTGATGGAACATAAGCTCAGAATCGGACTAATGGAGTTAACTTAGTGACTGATCAAACTAGGAGTATAATAGGAAACAAGAAGCAAGTACTGGTCTGGAGATATAGAATACTGAAGTAACAGAACTGAGAATGTTAACAGAATGAAGCTAGGGTTTATAAAACTGCAGAAAAATCAATCAATCAGTAAAGGGATCAAAGTGCAGTTTTTGTATTGAGATACTTAGCTATTAGGTATAAAATCCCTTGCTGAGAAAACACCAGAAAGTCGTCCTTATATAGGGGCGATTTGAAGGAAAAACAATCCAGTAGAAATCGTGATACAACAGCCATGTTAATGGGGTTGAACTCCAATGGATCTTCTGTAACTCAGTCCATGATACTTAGGACCAAAGTCTCTTTGTATGTGCTCATGATGAAAAAGAATTACAGCAGATTATAAGAGATGAGAAGAGAAGCAAGAACACAACAGTAATGTAGAAGAAAAATACAGTAGAATGATAAGAAGTAGCAAAAAGAATAGGAGGAAGAAGGGGGAAACCAATCAGCACCAACCGATTGGTGGCTCTAGGGCTCCAACCACTAGAGAAAGGAGTCACAGCTACAACTGTGATTGCCAAATAAATTTAAACTTTATTTCATTCTTCAATATTCAATAACTGCCCTACAAGTTGTGTAACCCCTCCCTTATAAAGACTTCAATCAGTAAATTTTAGAAACCTCAAAATTAGGTACTCCTAAATAAATATAAAAACTACTAAATCCTATATCTTCTTAAAAAAAAAAAAAAAAAACTTCTAAAAACCTACCCTAGGAGAAGAGGCTATCAACCAGCTCTCTCATGGGCCCCACAACTTTGACTCTTTGACCCTTTAAAGAAAAACTTCCAAAATACCCTTGGCTAAAAAGCCTTTTACATAAAACCCCCAGAAATTAAGTCCTAAACTACCCATGGCTTAATGCCTTATTACAAAAGACCCAATATCCTAAAATTTTAAAATTTCCCTTACTCGCATAGGCCTTTGAATCTAGCTCTTTTGTGGGGTGGGATTTGATAGAAGTCTCTTGACATTGGCTGCATCATTTCCAATCCTCTACCTTGGTCTTCTTTAGAGTGGATTGGTAAATAATTAAAAGGGTTTGGGACCTGGCTGGTGAGAGTGGAAGGTTTAGTCAGATGAGGATTTAACCCATCCCTTGGGGAAGAAGTGTGTTGATTACAACCATTTTATTAGTTTTCCTATCTAAATATTGTTATTCAACATAGTATAGCCTTGGTTGCTAGACTTATTGGAGAGCTTCAGAGAGGCTTTTTGTGGAATGGGAGAGGTGTGAATAAGTGATTCTTTCTTGTGAGATGGGATTGGATGTGTGGCAAAGAGCAACCTTGCAGGCTTAAGTTTAAAAGTTCGAGGGTTATGAATCAAGTTCTCATTGGTAAACACTAGTGGAGATTTAGGAAGGCTTGACTTTTCTTGAAAGAGGTTTAGTTGTCATAAATAGAGTGAAGAAATGTCATTTGGACTTTCTGTTGTGTAGCTGTTTCAAAGTGGCATTTGCTGCCAACAGCCTACAGCAAAGGGGCTACATGGCACCAATTATAGTCAACCAAGTGCGTGCAGAGGGTACATGGCAGTCCTCATGATAAGAAACTTGGATCCATGGTCCATGTGGCCCCGGCTGCATTTGGTCTTTTGGCAGTACCAAGTGCCATTTTAGAGTCCACAAAGGAAAACGTGTACAGTGGGATCCACCCACGTGGCAATCCCTGTGGAAATAGAAAATGAGGACTGCATGAACCTCACAAGCCATTTGGTACCAACAACAACCAGCCACATGGCAGTTTCTCATGGATCAGTAGCTTGAATCGTGGTGGACCCCACAATATGTTGAGCCAATTGCTGTCATCTACGTGGAACAGAATCTGCAATCCTCCATAAAAATGAAGCTTGGGGTCCTCGTGGACCACAGATTGTGGCCATGTCATATGGAAAACCCAACATGGTTCACGATGTCACACCCAGCAGAAGACACAGGGCACAGACTGCAGTCAGCCATGCCATGCTTAGCAAAAATGTGTTGTCAACCAGGGTTAGCCATACCATGGTAGTGTCCATGTGGCAAACTGCTACACATATGACCATGTGGGCAATGGAGATTGATCTTCCATCAGACAAAAAATTAAAGGGAGATTGATTTTCTGTAAGATAAAAAAGTAAGGATGATCCCAATCCAAATAGATTTGTTCCTTTAAAAGTAAGGGTGCTTCTCATACGGATTATTCTCAATGGTCCAGATCTCTTTAGAGATTGATCGAATCTGTTAGATTAAAAAGAAAGGATGACCCACCTAGCAGCTCTTTCCCAAGCCTATTCATATGGAAATCAAAGTCTCCGCCTAGGGTCTCCTTTCCTTGGTTTTTCACGGGAGGATTCTGACCATTGATAATTTGATAGCTAAAGGCATGATGTTACCCATTTGTTGCAGTCTTTGTTATGCTGAAGCTGAATTCATAAACCATATCTTTTTGCATTGTATAATTGCTGCCCAGGTCTGGTGAATCATGCTTCATCGCTTTAAAAGGTATTGGGTGCTGCAAGAAAGTATTAAGAATGTGTTTGTTGAATGGGTTCGCAGGCCCAAGGTGGATTTGTCGCCCATTGGGGAGATGCTCTGGAACCTTTTTCCCCTTTGCTAGGTTGGGTGTCTCATATCCATATGGTTAGGGATATCAGATTTCATGATTGGATTTTTGGCTGGGACTCGTATGGATTTTGCTAATCTTTTCCTGCTGTAGGGGTGTACTTCTCATACATTCCTGAGCTTTTTGCTCCTTTTTTAATAAAATTTCTGTATCTTTACTTAAAAAAATAAAAAATAAAAATACAACTCTTCCTACCTTGGGAACCCTCTTCATAAAGAGAGAAAATCCAATCCCAGGGAATTATTTGGCTATAGAGAGAAGAGGAGGCATCCTATTAATTGTAGGACAAAAGGATAGGGAGGGATGGAGAGAGGGAGAGATGGGGAGTCTCGTCATGAGGTAAAAATACTTTTGACATTGTATTGAACCCTAAAATGACCCCTACAATAGAAAATAAACCCATTCAATTGGAAAATTAGTGGTGAACTTTAATCAGTATAGACCTCAAGGGTTTGACCATGTGATGTCCGATTTTTGTATAGAATTTACTTGTAGGGAGACGGAGTGCATCTCTCTTCTTAAGCGCTAGGAGGATTTTTATATTTAGGATATCAGGTTTGGAATGTTGATCCAAAGATATTTCTCCACTAGCTTCTTTTTGAATCTTTAATAGATAGTGCAGTAGAAAATCCTTTAACAAGACTAGGAATTTTGGGAAAAGCCGATGCCCCCAAGAGTGGTGGTTCATTTGGACGATGGTGCTGGTCAAGATCTTGATGGTTGATCATTTACCATGGAATGTGTATGCCAAGTAACTGTGTTAGGTGTAGGAATCATGAGGATGTTGTTCACCTCGTCACTGATTGTAATATCTATAATATTGTTTAGGCATTATTAGAATCTTTCTCACTCTCATTGTTTAGGTGGTATGGATTTTTTTCCTGAAATGGATTGTGTGTGTGTGGTTTGGAGGGGCCAAGTGCGCCTTTTTGGGAGAACAGACAAGTTTCTGAGTACTCTTTGATCCCTTTGTTGGCTTATGTTGGGTTATGTGGCAAAATTAGACAAGTTTCTGAGTACTCTTTGTTTCCCTTTGTTGGGTTATGTGGCATGAATGCAATAGGAGAATCTTCGAAGACTAGCGAAATTTGCAGAAGATTTGTGTGGACATTGGATGTCTCTTGATAAAAAATTAGAGGGGGTGGATTGTTAGAGGATCTAGGTTTTTGATTTTTATTTATTTTTATATTTTTTCATTTCTGGAGACTTAGAAGCATAGATATTCGTTTAATCTCATCAGGAGTATGCCTTTCATTATATACTGTACATCTTCTATACTAAAAAATTGAATGCTAAACAGGGCACTCCTTTTTAAATCCTTAACTGTTTCTTTTTTCCTTGATAATTTAAACTTAGCAAATGGGTGTCATCATGCCTTATTGATGTATGAATGATCATTTGTATGGCAGATTCTATGACACAGCAGTACAAATATGTCATATGTGTGAAATGAGTTATATAAGGGAGACCATTCTCTTTAGCCTTGAATTACAATGCATTGATTCAATACTTTCAACGCTTTCAGATACACTAAAGTATCTTATGTTTCTGAAGATCAATTCAACATGTTATTTACAAAGCAATTTGTTTCTGACATTCAACATTCATATATTTTCTTGAGGTAGCTTCTGGGGTAGGGTTTGATTTGTTTCCAAATTAAAAAAAAATTCATGCAGGGCCAAGATCAAGGGCTACACATTGGAAGCAGACAGTCCTATACCTGGAAGATGTGCTAACCGTATGCGAAGGGGAGGCAGTGGTTGGGAGCATGACTGTGGCACCCAACAAGAAGAATCCTCGTGATGTTGACATTACGCTGAAGTATTCATTGAACGGTCAGCGATGCCAGGTCTCAAGAACTCAACATTATAAAATGCGATGATCTGGATGCATCTAGTCCTCCCAAAAATATCACCAGCTTCACTGGAGCATTTTGAAAATTTCCTCCCACCTGTAAGTGTTAAGCGACCACAATTTAAAATTATTGCTTCTATAGGAAAGCATTGAATTTTTTTATATGTTCAAGGAACGAGAACGCGCAGAGTGGTTCCAAATTTTATATGTTTGTAACTTTAGTCAAGTTGAGTTGATTAGTTTTTTAGTCTTACACTAAAATGTAATTTGCTCAAAATTTTGATTAGAGTTCAAATATAATATGTCAACTTGTTTGCTGCCTATTTTGGGCCTTGCACCTTCAGGAGTGTTAGCAACAATTTGTTGCGGTTGACCCACATCATTCTTCATGTAGTGCCAGCATATGGCTGCCTAACAGTATTTTTGGTCATTTAGATGTGTTTAAGCAACAATGTGAGCATGTGCTTCTTTATGTAGAGATGCTATGAAGGACCCGAATAGAATTTCATGGTATCGAAATAATTTTCCTGCTAATTTATGCTGTTAAATCAACTTTAGGAGTTTCAAGATACTCTATTATGCCAATCACATTTAAAGTTCCGACATAAGATTGCAGAACAGTCGATACTGATGGAAGGATTGTAAATTTTTCCAAAACTGAATGATTACTGTTACATTTCACTCAGAGTATCTGTGAACCCCTCTTGTAAAAATTACTGTTACAAAGGACTCTTTTAACTTCTTTTCAACAGCTAAAAAGGTATCTCTAAAACCCTCTTCTCAAAATTGAGTAGTGTGGTCCTAAAGCTCGCTCTTGGCCTTTGATGGCTTCCTAGGATATTGTGTTTTTTTCCCTCTCCACAATTGCCTTATCTGGTGCGACACCTTGTTTGCATGTCTCTTTAATGCTGCTCCTGTGTCTGCAATTCCTTTTGTAATTCTCTGTTTCCAGTCTCCCTTTGTGGATTCTTTCTCTCTCAGGACTTTCCCCTGCAAGCCCAAAATAAGGGTACCATTGATTTACATATTAGATGCTTCCAGTTGCAATGGACACTTTGAGCACTAACCGAGGCAATAATAACACTATTGAACAAGCCCTCATTTTCTTGAATATTATGACTTAAGAAAGAAAACATTGTTAATACCAGTTTAGAAGGGAAATCCCCCTCATCATCATCGTTATTGTCATCATCAGTTTCTTCATCCCCATAATTCTTCATATTCAACAGATCTTCCTTTGAGTACATTTTCATTCCAGGTGCTCCAGGCATGCCCTGATGGCATATTCACAAAAAATAGGTATTAGAGTCTGAAAAGAAAATGTTGCAGAAGCGAGTACCATCAAGCTATTAAAAGAAAGTTACCTCCATGGATCTCATTATCTTTTCCATTTCTGCCTCTTTAGATGACTTGGGAACAAAGGGTTCCCCCGGGCTCCTATCCTGAAAGCCAAGAAAAACAAAGATTCATGAACCTAAAATTTAAAACATCTTGCTTGTTGATTGGTGACGTGAGGCAATTCATGAATGGGTAATTACATAACTAAGAATGGGTAATATCAAATTATGTAATAAATAAAATTTCTATGAAATATAACTATTTAAGTTGCACAAAGGAGTAGGTTTCAATATCCATCATAAGTTATCCATGCGGCTAGGCTTATTATGAGCCTTGAGGAGAGATCTTTCTGTTGATGTGCAATGCAAACCTAGATTATCAAGAATGGAGTAATTTGTAGTAAGAAAACATGCGCACAACAATTTTTCCCTTAAAAATTGTCAGAAGGTATAAATTTTCAACCTTCAACTGAAATTATGAAAAATAGTAATAGAAAGATTATAATGTTTTGAAAAAACAGTTTGAACTTTGAACAACCGTTTGGATGTTCCTCTTTAAGGTTCTAGCACATTATGGTGGTCTAAAGGTCAGTATTCAGAGTTCAGGGTCCATTAATATGTTTGAGATAATATTAGTGGTTACATGTAAGACTGGGACTTTATCTTTGAATGCATGAGTATAGAGGTTTTTGGCCAAACTTTTTGTTGTTTGATAAGGCTATGGTCATACTCTAAGTGAATAAAGACTAACAGTGATCTTGTGCAGAGGGAATTGAGTCCAATTCAAGCATCCAACTGCATACTTCTAGCCACAATTATTGATGACCATTTCTGTGACAAAACTATGAAAGTCATGTAATGCAAATAAAACCAGAAACAGCAATAGAGGGAACCTCTTTCCCTTCGAATTATTGATGTACAAAGGGATTGAATCTTTTCACAAATCAGAGTTTAGAATTTGAGTATAAAGATCTTCTTGGGCTTGGTCATGGCGGAAAAAATAATGGAGCTGATGTGTAAATGGACCAGTTGGGGTCTTGGCCCTTGTGGTAATTTTCTTTGGGAATGCTTGATTCACAGTATATTATGAGGAATATGGAAGGAGAGAAATGGCTGTATTTGAAGGAAAAAATAAAGGTCATTGGGAGATCATGGACTCTATACTGGGAAGTGGCTTTTTGGGCTCGTATCGCTAAGGAGTATAAAGATCTTTTTCTCAACACCTTCATGAAGGACTGGACTGCCGCAATTACTACGAGTAGAGTGAGGACTTCACCTATGCCATTACAATGGATTTCTCCTCAAGAGGGACTCTTGAAGCTAAATTTTGATGGTGCATCTAAGGGAAGCCTGGGACTAGGAGGATTTGGATGTGTGATTTGGAATTCGTGCAGCTGTGTTATTCTAGTCATATGTGGGCCATTGGGTGAGTGTGATTCTATAAAAGCCGAAACACTTGATTTGCTTATGGGACTTTGGGAATTGAAGAAAATGGAAGCTTCACGGGACCATTGTGGAAGGTGACTCTACAACGGTAATCGTGGGGGAAAGAAACTGGGGATGGGGTGTGGAAGTTGGGGAATTATATAAATGAGATTCGGGATTTATCTTTGCAATTGGGAATTAAATTTATTCATGGTCCTAGAGGTCAAAATGTAATGGCAAACAAGTTAGATAATTGCGGGGTTGGGGGATCTTCGTTATTCATAGGAAGTGAATTCCCAATAGGCTTTGAGTAGAATGGCTGTGCCAGCCCTTGTTGTATTATTATTGTAGCTCCCTTTCTCAATCAATAAAATGTTGTCAACTATTTAAAATAAATTCAATTAAAATTTTCTTGCAAGCCAAAGCAAAAAACAATTGTTTCTATATGGAAATTAAAATAATAAAGAATGAAGAGAAATCAACCAAGGAGTTTCAAGCAAGAATTTGAATAACAAGGCTTATTGTTAGTATAGAAATAACTAAGATTCAGAGTCTGAAAGAAACTAAGAAATCAACTATAGAATCATAGTGATTAATGAAAATTGTATTTGAAAGGTAGAATTCAAATTTTCGATCAAAAAGAAAAAAGAAGAAGAAGAAGAAGAAGATGAAGAAGAAGATAGAATTCAGATTCAAGTTCAAAGAATAGAACTAGAGTAAGAACTAGAATTTAGGATAGAAATCATAATTCTGACTAAGAATTGAGGGAAGTAACTCTAGAGTTGAACTCAGATAGATAATCAGAAACATACATATCTTCTTCTTAAATTAAAAACCAATGTTGTACCATTCCCCAACCAAGAAATAGAAACGTTTTGCATAGAACCAACATAGAAATAAGCAAAAGCTTCAAGCAAAATTTTTTCACACAATAATCTGTAAATCTGTGGAATTAAATAGATGCAGTTCTTTTATATAGAATTACAGGGTAACATCCAGCACTTGTAACTCCAATATGAATTACAATTTCAACTTAGAAAAATAAGGACTTCTAATTTCATTTGAAATAAGAAAAAGGCTAAATAAATGCTAGAAATTCAAACAAAGACTTCCAAACAACAAAACAGCTATCCAAGTAAACTAAGAATTGAGACCCATACATACAGCTGTACGATCAAAGATTCAGCTCTAATTGAATTCCTACGAGGACTCCATGATAAGATCTAGGAGAAATTATATTAAAGTAGGCAATAATCCATAGAAAATCTATGAAACTTAGCCGACCACTAAGATAAACACTCTATGTTACACCAAATAGTGTAGGTCATGTAGATCTCGTATGTGGAATATGTTTAGACTTTTTGGGCCTGCGACTTTAGGTCTTCAATCTCTCAGTATATTTAGCTGCTTGATTTACATCAGTTATACAGGAGAGTTGTCAGTTTCCTTGGAGATCAGACATAATTTGCCAGATGGTTAGATCAATGGTTACAAGGTAAAGATGAGAGCAACCAAAAAGCTTAACCTTCATTATGATGGGTGCAAGTTAGACAATATGGGGCCCTTGGGGATCAAGGAGACTTATTAGGAATATGGTGTGGAAGATCATCCAAATCTTCGTGGGCCCTTAGGTGTGCAAGAATAAGGTTGAGGCATTAAGCCTTCCTCCTCCAAAGGCTTAAAATCCCAATGGTATTGCTAATTGAGAATCTAGAACTCGAAGGTGAATGTAGAAATGTATTATGTGGGTTTCTAGAATTAAGAAGGTCCTCAAAACTTTCTCACATTATTGAGAAAATTAGGGAGTTGGTGATGAGCATGAAGACCTCATTCTCTCTTGTCCTGAGGTATGTTATTGATTACGCAGACATTGATGCAAATTACACAAGTAGGCCTAAATAGTAATTTTCAAACCCAAGAAGAGGTCCATGGGTCTGTGGTCTGATGAGTTCTAATAATTAATTAATTTTTTGTTATGGTATTTTCTAGAAGTTTAGTTTTAAATGTTTTATTTAGTTTCTAACTTGGTTTAGAAGTCATAGGAAAATGAAAATTACAGGTCTGTCACTTTTTTTGTGTGGCCATTCAGATGTCAAAACTTGCCCGTTTGGCTTGATTTTGGTGCCACTAGAAAGGTTTTTCAGTTTCCTATTTTACAAGCCCAAGATATTCCGAATCCGATGTGATTCAAGAGATAATGGCCACTAACAGCATATCAGCTTGTGATAGCATTTGTATTTTTTATTTTATTTTATTTTATTTTTTAAGAATAAAGGTTTGATTAGGATTAGTGATATGGTTTTTTTGTATAAATATGTTGAAGATGGGAGTGTTCTAGTACACATTTTGAGTTTATGATTAAGTTTATTTCAAAGAAGCTGTGGTTTCTTTGAGGAGTTGCAATTCCTAAATTTGGGATGGTCGATTCTACCCGAAGCTTGTCATAAGATTAAAGAACTTCAATATAAATTCAGGTAATAAGCCTACTACAATTATATTGTTTGTCTTTGATTTCTTTCAATTTCAGTCCTATAATCATCATGTCATTTCTCTACTAAAACCCTGAATTTTCTCAAGTTTCAGTTGCCAAAAAAGATAATAAAAGTAGGCAAATTGGGTTGTCATGCAGCATACATACTGGTCAAACAAAGGGTTTCAAGATCTTTGTATTATGACATTTTGTGGCCACTCTAATTCCTGTCACTTTTTCCCTTTTATTTCTATTTGTATTTTCTATTCTGTTACTAAAGATTTTTGTTACAGAGCCAAGGGGAAGACCATATTTAACCATTTTTTTTTCATGCTTGTATTTGTCTTGTCTTATTTAATTTCTTAAATCCTATTATGAATTTTTCCTTCCATGAACCCTCTCATGGCCAAGTCTGGTGGAGACCTTCAAGGCTGAAGTTATATGATTCCATGACACAACATAAATGATTGGCAAGCTATGGCCTAGTATCCCACCACACTTAGATAACATAGGAAAAAGTTCTAATTAATATTATTATTATTTGATATACTGTAAGTTACGGACAGAACACAATATTCAAATAAATGTGAGAAGAATGGACATGGACCAAATTAGCATAGATGTTAAAGAATCTTCCACTGCAAAAGTAAAAATATCATGCACAAATATACTGATTTTAGTTTCTTCAAGCCAAAGGTTCAAATTGCAGTTACCTTGGGAAGTGGAGGTGGCTTGACAGAGCATGCTTTTGTAAGGTCATTACAGAGAAACTTTACTAATGAATCAATCTGAGGCTTGACTTTAAACAGATATTCAGCAATGTCAGTGTCAGAATACCCCAGAACCTGAAAAGAATTGAAGTAGGCATCCAGTTATAACAATATTCAACAATTGGGTTGATTCACAATCTTGAGTGCTAAGAAAGTGCAGCAAAGAGAAATGTTCTGTGCTAGAAAAAACCAAGAAATGATTCCTATATTCTCATTGAACAATAAAGAAAAAGGAAAGTGAAGCAGAGCATTAGCAATTATTGGTTCAAGTGACACACTCAACCCATTGATCTCAAGGAAGAAACTGAGGACAAAACAAGCATAAAACTTCACCTCCTGACAAGCCCGCTCGATTGTCTTACATTCTGAATTGCATTGCCCTTCAGTGTCTTGCTCAACAAGCTAGAGAAAGGAAGAATCCAACATTACTAAACTGAAACAGACAATAATACAGGCAACTAAATTATATGTTTTAAGTCATCCATTTGAGTTCCAAAAGCACAATTGCACCAGAAGATGACGCCTCTAATTGCAGCAAAAAACAAAAACCAACATTTGCTTGTAACATTTGGCAACATTTATCAAACAGGTCTCTTGGTTTGTTATTGATAAATCGGGAAATCATCCACTATTCCATCAACATATAATGACTAGCAACACCGTCCTAAACAACTGAAATAATCTTAGGGAAACAAGAACAGCAAAAAAAAAAAAAAACCTCAAGATTCCAACAATGTAAAACACATCAACTCTTCTGAATTGGGTGTATGGAGATTCCATAGATTGTACAAACAAATCCCCAAAAAACATAAATATATCATTCTTACCTCCAACCCATCCCCCTTTTCCACAATATCGATCTTTAGAATCCAATCTGCTTCCTGTTTCTTCAAATTACAAACATTCTCAGATATTTCTATGATCTGTAACTCCGACACCTGATCCAAAAACCCATCATGAAGGCCAAACAAATCAAATCAAATGAAAGAACTCCACTAACCCATCTAAAAACAAATCAACTCAAACAAGCTAAAATCACTGTTAAAGTCAAGAACTAAAAATAAATAAATAAGAAAAAGAAAAGACCTTCTTAGGAGAGATCTGGGCTTCTTTATTCTTGACTTGCTGGTATAGCTGATTGGCGATCTTTTCACAGACCTGACATTTGATGTATGGTATATCTTCCTTCCTGGCCATGGAAACTGGTTTCTTAGCAGAGTGAGAGATGGGTACCCATGACGATATTAGTAGAACTGAGAGTAGTAAAACATATATGGAATCCATTTTCGCTATTAACCACTCTCTCTAAGCTCTGCAACTCTCTCTCTCTCTCTCCCTCTCTCTCTAGGAGTGTATTTGAAGGAACGTGAGATTTTATGAATAAAATTATGAAGACACTGAAACGTGGTAGAGCAGCAAACACGTTCGATATCCAGACGGAGGAATCTAAGTGTATCAAACTGATTACGTGTTGCTTGCACCTGATTGGCTGCCCGGAGAAAAATAAGGCGGGTCCCATTGATTTCTACCAATAGGGTGAGAAAGGATATGTGTTACTCGCGGGTTCGAATCTATCTCCAGTATGAGTGGAGAGATACCACGCTAGTACTACCAGCACGCACGATGTTGACAAAGGGGAGCTTGGATTCGGTAGGACAACTTAGAGTGTGGCTAAAGTTGGAATGACATTAGGGCTGACGCATCAGCACGAAAAAAGTGAATTGGCACAGAAGATTTGGTAGGACAACTTAGAGAGTGGCTAAAGTTGGAATGACATCAGGGCTGACACATCAGTGTCAAAAAGTGAAAAAATCCCCCAAAAAGTGTATCCCTTTTTCAGTGCTGATGTGTCCGGGTAATGTCATTCCAACTCTCTAAGTTGTCCTACCGAATCCAAGTTTCTTTTTTGGGAGATATTTTTTACTTTTTGGCACTGATGTGTCATCCCTGATGTCATTCCAACTTTAGCCACTCTCTAACTTGTACTAACAAATCTAAACTCCT
>JAOXJP010085492.1:0-28875 GCA_025762735.1 Platanus orientalis | reverse complement strand
GGAAGGTGTTAGGCACCCTAATTACCCACCTTTTTAGGGTGGCTCTTCTAACCTAGCAACTTCCAAGTGCTAGTAAGTGATAGTGTGTGTGTGTTTATTTTATTTTATTGATCTAAACCACCCCTGTGGTGTGATCATTGCAATCGCACCTAAGACATAGTCTCTAGCTGCCTACATACCCAATCTTGTATAGTTCTGTGTTCTTATGGTTTTGTCGGGATCATATTGCATATAGTTCTAATATTTGTAAGTCTCGGTAGTCAAGTATGTTTGACTGTGAGACTGATTTAGGGTTGGTTCATTTTAGGGTTTGTATATACTTACAGAGTAGAAAGGGCGGCTTGGCCCAATGGTAAGGCTTATCGTTACCGTCCCTGGTGGCACGGGTTCAAGTCATGGAAACAGTCTCTCCAGAAATGGGGGTAAAGTTACATACATCTTGCCCTCCCTAGACCCTGCATTAGAGGGAGCCTCGTGCACTAGGCCGCCCCTTTTTTATATACTTATAGAGTACTCTCTACTATTGAAACATGTTAGTGAAAAGGGGGTTAATACTATGTTATACCAATTTGAGTGTTTTATGGACCTAATTGGGTTATGGCCAAGTCCTAAGGTCTTTGGGTTGTGAACCAGTACGATATGACCCTAAGGTAGGGTGGGGAGACTATTAAAAAGTTGAGAAAAATTGAAGGGCATTGGTTGGGTCGGGCTACTCAGTCAAATCATATTGATGTAGCAGCCATGATACCGGCATTGTCTCCTAGGTAAAGTTCAGGTGTAGGGCATTGGGCTTAGTCTATGTTCAAATGTTTAAAGAAGAGTTTTTGAGGTCGAGACAGGGGTTTCTTAAGGTTCTGGACTTGTGGGGTTTCATGCCACACTTTGATTTATTAGAAAAAAGGCAAGATTTGAATTTCCCAATCAGTACGCCTGATCTTCATGTGTATGCCTAATCTCTTAATACACTTGATCTTCATAGCGAAGTGATTTCAGGCGTACTGTCCCAAATGGATCCCATTTGGTCATTTTAGTGAAGTTTTAAGGCTTTCCAAGGATTTGTGGGTCTTTTCATATCATGGGGCCCACGAGGGCAGAAGAGTAGGCTGTACGCCTAAAATAGACATACGTCTGATCTCAAGGTGTACGCCTGAAATAGGCAGTACGCTTGAAATAGGTTGTACGCCTGAATTTTAACCTAGTTAAAATTCAGGCATATGTTGAACAGTTTGCATTCAAACGGACATATCTCCCTCCACACAACTCAGTATTGAGCGTGGTCAGTCTGTTTGGAAAGATAAGATAGAGATATTTTCAATAAGGTATAATGACCATAATTTCATAATATGCCTAAAATAGGTATATGCCTGAACTTTTGGTATGCCTGAACTCCATGGAAGTTGGAGTTCAGGCGTATGCTGGATAGTCTGCACTGCAATGTACATATCTCTCTCCATATAACTCAAAATTGAGCGTGGTTGGCTTCTTTGGAAAATTAAGAGAGAGATATTTACAACAAGGTATAATGAGCATAGTTTTATGGTACGTCTAGAATAGGTATACGTCTAAACTTTAAGTACACCTAAACTCCATGGAAGTTGGAGTTCAAGCATATTGGTTCTGAGTTAGAAACCAACAACTTGTTTTTTACAATTTTGGGTAGTTTTCTAGGGTCCTCTGACCCTAGGCCTTTTGGGGGAGGTGAGTAACATCCCTAGAAGGGTTCACAAAAATTTTTAGCCTCTAGAAGATGGGTGGGACCCACCTTTAGAATTTCCCAAAATAGAAAATATTATGCATTCAACATAGATTTTTCAATAAAATTTGGGTTGTGGATACCCATATCTTAAAAGCCAGAATCATGTGGGTCCCAAATTTTACAAGGAAGTCTAGGGATCCATAGGGAGTTTCCATCTAAAATTTTAGGCCAATATTCATTTTTCACAGAGAGTTATAGCTCAAGCAAGATGGACTACTACTATAGTTCAAACTTTGGACAACATTCTATACACTGAATTGTAAAATACAGAAAAAATAACTAAAATTGACAAGTAGATCTAAAAAAATAATAATTACATAGTTAAAACAGTTATCTAAATAGTGGATTAAGATTTTCAACCAAAATCCTTTTTTAGAGGGGGTAAAAACATCATGATTGGGGACTGGTTCTAAAAAACAGTGCTTGAGCACACTGTTTTAAGGGGTGAAGTGGGGTCCATTTTTAGAACCTTTCCCCACTTTCTAAGGCTTATCTTGGACATGAGAGGAGGCATAGGGGTTAGTGATATCTGATGTTAGTCACTAACTCCCCTTGAATATAAAAAAGTAATAAAAGGGTGTCTACTTTAACAGATAATATAAAAAAATAAAAAAAGGGGGGAGACAAGTTGTCTCCCACATGTCTCACTCAAAAAAATGAAGAGGGTGGGTCCATTATAGCATGATGGAGGGATTCTTAAGACCTAAAATATGGGGGAGAGGGGGCCTACCTGACCGTGGGTTGGCTCCTTCTATCTTTTCTTCTCTTTCTCTTTTTCTTTCTCTTCTTTTTCTCTCTTTCCTTTTCTTTCCTTTCTTTTCTCTCTTCTGTTTTTGGGCTTTTCTTTCTTGGCCTCCCCTAATCATGACCTGGGGGAACTTTTTATAGTAGGGAGCTAAGGGAGGTGGGTTGGGGTGGATAAGGATGGAAGGGGTGGGTGAGGTGGTTGGTGGAGGAAATGAGGTGGGAGTGTGTGGATGAGAAGAGAGGTGAAGTGGGATTTCTAGAAGGGTTGTGGGAGGTGGCAACTTGTAGTGAGGAGGTGGGGAATGTGTGGAAGAGAGGAGTGGTGGCAGCTTCTAAAAGGTTCTAGAGGGTTTCATGGAGGTGGAGAGGAGTGTGTGGATGAGGGTGAATGTGGTGGGCCCTCATGCCACATGTCATGTAGTGATAGGTTGTGAGATAGAGAGTAGGGCCCATGGGGAGGGGTGTATGGATAAAATGGGTAGTCCTAAGGTCTCCACCTTTTATTTGGAATATTCCAAATGAAGGGTGTGGGGTTTAAAAAAAGATCTAGGGGCATTTTGAGTAGAAATTAAGATATTTTGTCCATATTTTGCCCCTTTACTTTCTGAGCTTACTTTTTGGGATTTATGCTCCCTAATTTTTAAGATTTATGGGTTTTTCACACCTCTCAGACATTCCGGTTGCAAAAAAACTGATAGAATGAGAA
Source organism: Platanus orientalis (assembly GCA_025762735.1). Taxonomy (NCBI): domain Eukaryota; kingdom Viridiplantae; phylum Streptophyta; class Magnoliopsida; order Proteales; family Platanaceae; genus Platanus; species Platanus orientalis. The sequence goes on along the minus strand of JAOXJP010085492.1, from coordinate 25,666 downwards.
TCTGATATGAGTAAGTGGGTGAAAATGGACTTTAAATGTACCCATATCGGCTTGTACCAATGAAAGAAGGGTAAAAAGGCAAAATTAATTCTTAAAATCTTCATGTGAAAGATATCCCTTGATATTTGTGAGCCACAAGCTCTGACCATGTATGAATCAGATACTCGAGCTGAAAGTTATGCTCTAAGCCCTGAATTGTATCGTGGCGAATACCACTTAGACCTGTGACTGGTTTTTTCTAGGTTTGAATGGGGAGTAATTGTCATCATGGTTGTTTAGGCTTTGAACTTGCAATGTCCTAGGGCCTGACAAGTAGAGAATCTGATCTTTGGTGAATTTTTGGGTGATTTCCAAACTAGGGTCACCTAATCAAAAAATGTGCCCTGTGTTGGTGAAGAATTGAGTTGATAAGTGGTGTAGGGTTTAAGGAAGGGTTTCTCTATTAGGTCATTTATCGAAGATCTCAAAAAAATGAAGAAAACGAGCCTGACCTTGATGGATTTGGACTTCCAGAGAGTTCCCAAGAGCTCACCGAGTATCCATGACTGATACAAGGGTGTTTGCTATTCTTTGGAGATGAATTGGGGCAATTAGGGGGCAGTCTGATCTTTGAGGTTTTCTTTGGAAAGATTTAGGGCTTATGAGGGTATGGCCACTGACTGGCTAAGTTTCTGATTTGTATCGAGACTTCAAGGTTTTTCCAAAGGTTCAATTTTAGGGAGAAATGATGTATTTTAAGAGTGTGGGGGTAAAATGGTAATTTTCATACCTTTTTGTATATTAATATGGGAATGTTGATGAGGATTAGAGAATCCTACAAAAAAATGGGCTACATAGCTTATGGTTTGAGTTTTTTAGAGGTGTAGGGGAAAATTGGTTATTTGCCAACCCTTTGGGATTCTGATGCTAGAGGCCTCACAAAAATGGCTAAAACCTAGGTGCCTTCTTTATGGATAGTATTTTGAGAGTGGGAGTTGTGGAGAAAATAGGTTTAAATAGGGTTTGATTTGGACTTTTAAGGGTATAGGGGTAAAATGATAATTTGCTAGCATTTTGATGCTTCAGTGTGGGAAGGTTTATGAAGGTTGACAAATCCAATGTGTCTTTGTTGATAAAGTGATGTTGGAAAGTGGGGGTTTAATTGGGTTTGATTTGGGCTTCTAAAGGTGTAAGGGTAGAATGGTAATTTTCTAACCTTTCAATGTTTCAATGTGGGAAGGCTTATGAAAGTTGACAAATTCAAGGTGTCTTTGTTGATGAGGGGGTGTTGGAAAGTGGGGTTTGATTGGGTCTGATTTGGACTTCTAAAGGTGTAGGGGTAGAATGGTAATTTGCCAACCTCTTGATGCTTAAATGTGTGAAGGCTTGTGAAGGTTGGCAAATTCAAGGTGTCTTTTTTGATGTAGAGAAGTTGGAAAGTTAGGTTTGATTGAACCTTATTTGGGCTTCTCAAGGTGTAGGGGTATAATGGTAATTTGTCAGCCTCTTGATGTATCAAAGTGGGAAGGCGTATAACGGTTGGAAAATTCAAGGTGTTGATGATTTAGAGTACTTTCGCTGTGTTTGCAACTAGAATGTCTATTGAAAATGCCTACCTATTCAAAGTTTAGGGGTGTCTAGACCTTGGTTCTATCCCATGCTGTAATGAAACCATCTGACTCCATTTATAAACCTGAGTTAAAATTTGGGAGCTGACAGATGCCCCCCTTTGGTATGCGTGGCGTAGCCATGTGTAGCAAGGGAGAAGTTATCCCTGGGTCCCCCTAAGATCAATTTGACCATTTTACCCTTCAACATTCAACCTAAGAGCTTTTTTAGCTGAAAAACCTTGATTTAACCCCTTACCCTTTTCGTAATTTGGTTCCGACTGAACTAGTGCGATCAAAGCATCTGGGATATCTAAAAATGACACTGACTAGGCTGACTTCCGAGTACGGGAGCTTACACGGAGTGACAACAGCGATAGAGTTTGAAAAAGTCAAAAATCAGATATTATTCTAAGGTTAGCTAAAGATAAGATTGCAAAATATCTCATTTTTAGTTATATCTCATCTTTAGCTAACCACCCACACCCATTGGATTAGAATCCTTTGATTCTCTCTCTCACCCACCACCCTTAGATCCTCTCCTTGAGTTTCAAATCCCTAGAGAACTAATCAACCCCCCCATTTAGCATCCCCTCATCATACCTTTAAAAATGGAAGCAAATGGGATTACTTCAAAAGGCATCTCCCATGCTCCCTTCCACCTCACAAATCCATGTCAAATAAGCACAAACCCATCCCCACCCTCCACCTCATTGCAGCCAAGCTCATCCCCACCCTCCACCTCATTTTTACATGGGTTAATCCTAGCCTTCCACCTATTTAGATTTAGATTAAATCCTAGCCCTACACTACATCTAAGATAGAGATCATCCTCACCCTTGATCCTTATCATCCCTATCTCTAATCTAACCATCCATAACCCTAATTTTGTGGTGAATAGGGTTGGCAACTATAAACCCTAAAATCAAAGAGAAAAAGAGGAAGAAAAAAGGGAAAAGCTTGGCTCCACCTCCAACCCTTGGCTAGGTAAGCCTAACCCTATCCAAATCATGTTCTCCCTCACCCCTATGTTCATTTAGCAACTGTTATGCTGCCCAATTTATGTTGGAGCTCTGCTCAAAATTAGGTACAAGGTAGAGGTTCAACAACCTTTATCTTGCTCTTATTTTTGACCAATTTTATTGCCAAATCTTGTTTGAATTTTGTGTAAGGCCACTTGAGCCAAATTTTGACTATGTAATAATAGACATATAGAGGTAGTTCTGTATTTAATTTTTTAATTTTTTAAACTGTGGAAGGCCTCCAAATGGCCCCCCAAAGCAACCCTAAAAATTAGGTCTTTTAAGACCCAATTTGTAGGAATATTTATGATTTTTGTTTTTAATGATTCATGCATGTTTTTGAACTCAATTTTTTATATGTTATTCCTTTATATTTCTATCATAAGCATGCTTAATTTTAGGATTTTTTAAAAACCTTATAGGCTCCAAAATCGAGAAATATAGTTACTAAATTTTCTCCTAACAACTAAGGCCTGTTTTTTTTTTGTGAATTAAGAAGCAAGCCTTGAGAAAACAAGTGTTAGGGATAAATTCAGGCGTTGAGATTTGGGACCCACCTCAGGGAGCCCTAATTATCCTAGAGCCTATTCCAAGGCATTCTTTGGCGAATGAGACCCATCCCTGTGCACTAGCACCTCTGTGGGCCCTAATTTCTTCCAAACACCTAATTTTAATAATCGGGTGTTGGAGAGGAATTCTAGCATTGGGATGGATTTCAGGCTTCAAGCCTGGATCTTAAAAAACATCTTTTTTAAAATTAGTTAAGTATGGAGTCTGCCCTTGGTTTAGTCATAAGACCCAGGAGAAGCTCCACCCCTCTAGGCCCCACTTGGGTAGCCCAAAAACCTAAAAAGGCTACTGGTTTTATACCCAATGCCTATTTTTCTCCTGAATTAAAATTCAGGCATTGAACAAACAATCATCAGACCAAAAAATAGGCGTTAGGCCTGTAATAGATGACTGATTGGCCAATTTTAGGAGATTATATCTCCACGTGGCTTGAGCCCAGGACCCCTAGGGTTACACAGTGAAACCCTAGGAGACTTCCCCTTTCCCTAACTTAGGGTCCCACAATGTTGGGACCCCTCCAAACACCTCAAACAGTGGCACTAAAGTGCCTACATGGTCAGGTTTCCTAATGCCTGTTTTCACCCTAAATTAAATTTAGGCGTATGGAAAATAGGCGTTGAGATGAAAAATAGGCGTTAGGCCTATAACTCAAAAAAATTTACCTTTTTCCTTTTCTCCCCATTTTCCTATGGTTGATTCCAAACCATAAAATGGCTCACAACAAGCCATTTAGAGGGATCAATCATCCCTCTAAAGAACACAACCTTAAGGGATTTCCTGTAAGTAAAAAAAAGGTCAAATTCAAGAACAATGGACTGTTCACAGGCTAACACCTGTTTTCATTCTGAATTAAAATTTAGGCATTGAGAAAATAGGCATTGAGAACTAAAATAGGCATTAGGCCTGAGAAAAATCTATTAAACCTCTGACTTACATAAACGGACTTTAAACACTCAAATTCATAACTAACAAGGCATGATTATGAACATAAACCCAAAGACCCATGTGAATGGGAAAAGCCACCCTAAAAAGGTAGGTATTTGGGGTGCCTAACACCTTCCCCAAATGCAACCAAACCACTTATTGTTGACATCCAAAAGTTTTTGCAAATGATAAATGGGTTTCTCATTCGCCCATAGTTCAATGGCGAATGAATATTTAAGTTGTCATTTGCCGGTTATTTTAGGGTTTCAGGGATATACTCTTAGCCAAAGAATACGCGCGAATGAACCCGAGCACCAGAAACTAAAAACCGGTTTTATCTCTGAACAAAGAGGACTTTTAGGATAATCATGACTCTTGTGAGTCTTGTAACCATCTAGAAGGTGGAGGAAAGTAGATTCTCGTATAGAAGAATAACCTGAATATTTAGGATAAGATTTGAAGAATCCCATCTCAACTGAAAGGATACGGGTGAGATAGAATTCTCCTCAAATGAGGACTCTTCTCCAGACATGTTTTGGGTGGCTTATAAATATCCACCTACACAACAATAGAAGAAGAGAGTGATAGGAAGAAGGCATTCGAATATTGAAGAAGTAAGTCACACACATCCGCTGAAAGATCTGTAAGCTACCTCTCTTTTTCTAAGAGAACGCATGTCTATTATACCTTTGCCATCTCTTTGAAGAAGACATCACTATTGATCCTGATTCTGCATAGGTATGTAACTTGGAGTTAATCAGAGGTTGGCCATGCTAAACAGGCTGTAATTAACAAGTCTTCCAGACTTGGAGTCTTAGTTCCCCATATATGAAATATTAAACTAGCCTCTCACAATGGCTAGGTAATTTATTCAACGAATTTTGCCTCATAAATCATATCAAAAAGGCACAAAATTTGGCATTATAAATTTCTGGCACGCCCAGTGGACTGACTTTCCTCTCATCTCTCTTTAAGTTCTTTGTGCTAAATGGTACTACCGTGCTTTAAGAGCTCCCCCAATGGAACTATGGTTGTGGGAACCATTGTTGGTTCACCACAGACCTCAAGGAAAATGTGGGTCGAAGTCTTGATCTCTCCACCCTCATCCACTCATTTGGTTGAGGCTTCAGTCTCCCAATACTCGCTTGTGGTTGAGGCTCTATTCTCCTCAAGAAGGTTAAGGCTTCTGTCTTCCTTACTACGGTAGGGGTTGAGGCGTTAGTCTCCCCTAAAGCTATGACAGTATTGGCCATCTCAACCAAAGAGGGCAAGCCTAATGATTCATGGAGGGGAAATGCTGATGAAATGATCTTAAAGTCTGCGAATGAAAGCATTGAAAAAAGGCGGGATTTTGTCTCAGGTAGGGCCCTAGAATTCCATTTGCCACAACAAAAGTCTGCGAATGAAATTAAATATTTACATTCGCCGCACAAAATGGCTCGAAAGGAATTAAATATGCACACTTGCCACAACAAAACTGTGCGAATGAAAATAAACATTTACACTCACCGCGATCAGAGTGTGCAAATGACATACTGATTTATCATTCGCGTCGGAATAATGTGGCAAGAAAATGGAAAAAGGCCATGATCCACAAGCCTAGGAGCAAACACACTTGCCAAGGGTAGCCAGTTATTAGCACTGTACCTTTCACGGACACTTTTGTCCAATAACCAGTGGTGAATGAGAAGAAAATATCATATTCGCACAACACATTGCGCTCACAGGAGAGACGGGTCACACGCCATATGGTGATGGAAAATGAAGGAGAAATTCCACATTGGCCAACAAGACCTCGACACTATAACAACATATTTGTGGCAAATGAAGATGTCAAACTTCATTCACACACACAAGTTGGTCTGAGGCCTGACCTCCTTTTGTCACTCGAGAACAAGGATTTGACTATAGTCCATATCACTCTCATAGGAGTCCTTACGATGCTTAGGGACCAAATAAAGTAGCAAGTCATTAATCAGGTCAATAAATTTGGACCATTTAATCATGAAGGAAAGGTGTAACATGAGAGAAAGGGATCTAAGGCAGAAACCCATGCTTCACAAGAAGACCAGTCAAAAGGCATCATGGTCACCCCTCTTAAGAGGAGTAACACGCAAAACCATAAAGCAAGGGTAGAGTTTAGAAACTCAATGCTCTTGACCCGATTTGATCTCCCTAAAGGAGGCAAACCAAAAAAAAAAAGGAAAACCTCAGCCTTTGAACACGAACAAGAAGCCAATCTACCCCAGTGCTTTCATGAGCAGCCAGAAATGGGGGGTATGCAAATCAATGCAATTCCACCCTGGACACACCCCCAAGGAAATAATCCCTTCTAGTCTCTTAATGTCAAAGACAACATGGTTTATCGTAGCAGAAGTAAGAAATTTGGCCCTCCCCATAAATCTCAGGCAGCAATGATGTTCACCGGGGCAAGAAACGACACTTCTAATGATACTCCTAGTTCCCCTGAACCACAACCACGAGCCTTCAACTCTGCCGGTATGATGACCAGAAGCTAGTTGGCGACAAATGCCAGAACACCTAGAGCACCCTTAAGGGGATTACCAATTACTGGGAGGGATCCTACAGCTTCTCCTATTAAGTTCCATCAGGAGGATAGTCCATACAAAGCTGCTGCAATAGTCAATGCCACCTCTACTTCATAGGGATCTCAGGCTACCATAGTGGGGTCAAGTAGAGGCAAGGATTTGCCCATTGATCCAGCAATAAGTACAGAAAATGTAGACTTCAAGGATTATCGTTCCAACTCTGAAGGGGAGCGCACTATAACTATAGAGTGGCGAGCACAGGTAAAAAGTTGAGATCGTCACCTGGCTACTCAAGAGGCCGCTATAGTAGAATTAAAAGCCATGATTGAATAGCTTACACTTGAAAGATAGGAGATGATCCCTTCAAATCCCAATTTCACCATAGCAGAATCAGCAAGGCCAACCATCCCCGACCAATTGCAAGGAGCGCATGCTCCCTATACACCTGAGTACGCCTTTGCCACTCTGCTTAGGCCCACCCTAATAGCAAGCATGGCACCCAACATATCCACTCTACAAAGGCCACCTATACAGGCACCTCCACGAAGCTCGCATCCATAAGGAACTCATCAGGTTCCTTATCCATAGCAGGAGCCACCTTTATAGGGGCACACACCTCCATAGACATATGGTTACAATGGTTATACTGCGTATGCACAACCTCCCTTTATGCTCCAAGGACCATATGTGCATCAGGGTATGCCCATGGTAGACCCTAACTACATGAAGACAGTGATAATTGAAATTCTTAATGAATATAAAGAGCAAGAAACTGTAAGCACATACATTACAAGGAAACCCAATCCCCCATATATGGACGTAGCACCGTTTCCACCAAAGTTTGTTCAGCCTCACTTCAACACATTCAATGGGACAACATGCCCAAAACATATTGCTCATTTTGAGTCTCGGTGTGGTTACATTGTGCAATAAGGTGACTTGTTATTAAAGTTGTTTATGTAATCCCTCGATGGGGCAACTTTCATATGGTACTCAAACTTGAAGCCCAACTCTATCTTTAACTGGGATTCAATGAAATGAGCATTTATACAATAGTTCCATGGCACATATAGGCCTATCAAGCTGTATGAACTGACTAATGAAAGACAGCGGGACAATGAGTTAGTCATGGACTTCATCAATAGGTGAAAAAATATGTCCTATGCATGTGAGAATGCACCCCCAATCAAGATGCTATTGGAGATGTACCTACAGAATATAGCCTTCGAGCTTTCGCTTCACCTCACAGCCCAGAAGTATTTTGGGTTTGATGATCTGATATCTAAGGCATCTACTTTGGAAAGAAGGCTACTAGATCATAAACAAGAAAAGAGAGGAAAAATAGTGGTTAACAAGATGGAGTCAGCCATGGTAGGCACTAAAAGACTACCCATTAAGTTGGAAGTCAACCACAGCATAGAGACAACCAAGCCAGCAGAGCAAGAAGCCCCTCCCAAGAGGCCAAGCATGAAAGAGCGTCAAGAAAAGCCTACGCATTCTATCTGGACGATTTGGAGAGTCTCTTCAGAAAAATAGTTGAATCTCAAGATATCATTCTTCCCGAGTCAAAAGGACTAGCAGAAGCTAACAAAGTTAATGACCTAAAGTATTGCAAGTATCATCGCATTCTAGGGCATAACCTACAAGATTGCTTCATGTTCAACTAAGAACTAATTGACAAGAACACTGTGGAGCTCAACATGAAAATGAGGGCTGCCACTACTAATGTTGTCTTCACTGATAAAGACATGGTCAATCTCATCAGCACTCAAGATGACAAGGATGATAAAGGTAATTAGGTCGTAACTGAAGGCGAGATGACACAGAAAGGAAGACTCCTAGCCATAACACAAAAAAGGAGAAAGGTCCTTAAAGAGACCCATGAAGGTTACTTATTAGAACAACCCCTTTAGGCTCTGGCTACACCGAAAGAGTCTTCACCTTCAATGGCTTCTTGTAACATGATGTCAACTGTACAGCAGGCACCAACACCACATGGATCAACAATAGTCATTGATTGGTCACAAAACACCATGACGTACTAGGATCACTCCAAAGGGGTAACCATCCCGATAGCGGTCTACATGTATAACGTCAAAGGTATCTTTATCGCACTAACAGGCACCATCCAAGACCCCCCATTATGGTCTGCTAGGATAACTCTATTACCAATGACACCCTAAAAGTATACATACTTCTAAAATGTACTGGCCAAGTTCAGGTGATGAGCTTTTCTTTGTCATCGTGTAGTCTATTTCGAGGTGTTTCCTCCTGGTTTTGAGGTCCTATTATTCACTACCTTCTCAGATGAAAGTTACTAATGCCCACGGCATCATCTATTCAAGTTCATGATATCGTGTAGAAAGGTAATGCATAATGACAATTTATTACTGTGATTGTTCCCACTTTCCCTAGATGGTCTACCATTAGATTAGTACATGGACCTCGCACCATAAAGCATACCTTCTTAGGGCCATTTGGTCAAAATGTTCATCCACGAGTTCATGAGACTAGGCATGGAACCATATGATCCTTGGAATACAGACTCCTTGAGACGGCCTCCTCAACAACAAACATATAAGGAATTTGATGGCACTCTTGATCAAATCATTTCCCAATTGTTGGATTCAAGGTGATTCAGCAAAAAAGGCAACCTATCAGACATGAAGTCTACCTCATTGAGTTTCCTGAAGACTATTAGCTTCCTCCATTTATGTCATATACTGGAAAAGGGGACCCCCAATTCCATGTCCACCGATTCTTGGAAGAAATAGGCTTGTTAACCACTACCCATAATTTATTGGTATGGCTCTTCCTACTGTCTTTGAATTCACAAGCTTTTGATTGGTACCTGACGCTATCATCGTGCCATGTCTCTTCGTGGCCAATGCTCATTGATCACTTCTATTGCTGACAAAAAGCATATAGACATGACCTCCAATATATACAAAGAGTGGTGCGGTTCCTGCCCCTAGACCAATGGGACATCGATATGGATGCCAACGACCCTTCGACTTCAGCTGACGAAGACGACAATGTTCCAAATCTGTGGCAGACTAGGCATCGTGATTTAGATATTCAAGATATGCCACCCCTGGTCACTGACTCAGACCAATCTAGTGATAATGAGTCTAGCTTTGCTTCTACTTCCTAGAACCTCTTTGAGAATGAAATGTCTAATAACCAGCAGATAGAGACTTGTAATGTCATAAAACTTAAAATTACTACCCCGATGAAGGGACATCAGCCTCACCCCAGGCACGTCAATCAAGTCAAGTTAAGGTCCAAAAAATAGATTCCCCCATAAGGCCCCACAGCTAATCAAAAGCTAACACAATAAAGAAGGCATCCATGGAAGTTGAGCATAGCAAGGCCATCAAAAAAATAGATAACCCCGTCCCATATGACATGATGACACATCTCAAGAAGATCCCGTCACTATTGACAGTTTATGATGCTCTCTGCATGTCACCAGAGCTTAGAGCATCTATGATCTATGCCTTAACTCACCTAGACGAGTTTGTTACAAATGATGAGATTGCCAGGGCTTCTTGGCAAACTGCAACACGAGAGGGTTTGTGCATGCCCACGGTAACCTTTGAAGATACTGATTGGTATTCCGACTATCCTAGCCATAATCGGCCCTTATTCATCATGGGTTTTATCGATAATCAGCTCATGTCAAGAGTCATGATCGATGGAGGATCAGTAATTAGAATCCTTCTAGCCAAAACACTGGACTATCTAGGAATAGACCCATCTCAACTCTAACCCAACACACTCGTCATCCAAGGGTTCAATTAGAATGAGCAATGCCCTCTTGGCTCCATTAGGCTGAGGATAAAGTTTGGTCATATCGAGGATTGGACACCCTTTTATGTGATTGATGTCAATATTGCTTACAATGTTCTCATAGGAAGGCCATGGATGCACAAGTTCTAGGTGGTCCCATCAAAGTATTATCAATGCTTCAAGTACCCTTGGCAAGACACATAGGGAACCATAATAGCTGATAACAATCCCTTTCAAATGGCAGAGTCTTACTTCACTGATGCAACATATTATCAAAAGCCTGGTCCACTAGAAACATTAGCAACAGACAAAGAAGTAATGACTAAGCCAAGAAAGCCCAAAGTGAAGAATTGTATTGTAACTGCAAAGGGTTACTCACCATTGCTACTTGAGTCTATAGCACAGGACTTTGTCCTTTCTCTAGCACATTTATCAGGAATGCGTGTTGACCCTTACCGGATATCCTTTATCTTTTTACCTGAAAGCCGTGCTCAACCCCCTAGTAGCTCAAGGCCTATCGTAGAGTGAGAACTTAAGGACCTAACCAGTCTGTTACCACATACAAAGTTGGTTGTACAGCTGCTTCAGAATTCTGGCTTCGATCAACAGGGAAACTGGAAGAGCTCTTATAAGGGAAAGGAAGTTCTAACCCAGCATTTCGAGCAATTAGTCCTCCATTCCAAAAACAAGGAAGACACAAAAGGGTTGGGCAGGAGACCCACCAAACTAAAAGTATCTTCACATGGCATCACAACATTTGGAGTAAATCTGTTTGAAGATGCCCCATTTGAGTGTTTGTTCATAGAACAAAAGGTGGTCTTCAACAACTTTGTCATGGATTCAGTGATGCCCGCGCCTCCAGAACTTGAAGATGGAGGCCAAGCAACGGTGGATGATCTAATTGAGGTAAACCTGGACACAGAGGATGATTTCTGCCCCACTTTCATTAGTGCACGCCTTTCTTCATAAGAATAGACACAATACCTGGAATATTTGAGGTAAAACCAGGATGTTTGCCTGAAACTATTCTGAAATACGGGGATTAGACCCCAATATAGCATTCCATCGACTCACAATTAACCCTACTCAGTAGCCAATTAAACAACATCCTCGCAAAGACAGGCATGACATCGCTGATAAGATAGAAGGTGAAGTGAAAAAGTTGCTTAAGGCTAGATTCATTCGTGAAGTCTAATACCCTAAGTGGCTTGCCAACATCGTAACAATACAGAAAAAGATTAGCCAAATTAGGGTGTGCATTGATTATAGGGACCTTAACAGTGCCTGCCTAAAGGATGACTTCCCTCTACCATTCATAGAGTTATTGCTAGACGCTACCATGGGATACGAAGCTCTTTCTTTCATGGATGGTTATTCAGGATATAACCAGATACAAATGGCTCCAGAGGATGAAGAGGCCACAGTGTTTCGTACATCGATTGGAGTATTTTGCTATAGGGTCATGCCCTTCGGCCTAAAGAATGCGGGTGCCAGTTATCAAAGGGCAATGACCTATACATTTGAAGACCTGTTACATGATACAGTCGAATGTTATATCGACGACCAGGTTATGAAAACAAAACTCAAGCAAAACCACATTGCCAATCTAGATTTGGTCTTCCAATGCCTCTGCCAGTATAATTTAAAAATGAACCCTCTCAAGTGTACATTTGGTGTATCATCTGGATGATTTATTGGGTTTATTGTCTGGCACAGGGGAATTGAGATTGATCCTAAAAAGATTACAACCATAATTGTGATGCCCAAACCACAAAACATCTCTGAGCTCAAAAAATTACAGGGGAAACTCGCCTACATCTGACGGTTCATTTCTAATCTCTCAGGACGTTGCTAACCCTTTTCTCACCTAATGAAGAAAGGAGTCCCTTTTGTCTGGGGCCAATCCTGCCAAAATGCCTTTAACTGTATCAAGCAATACTTGCTAAATCGACCGGTACTCATGAGCCCAGCTATGAGCAAGCCATTGCTTTTGTACATGGCAGCTATGGAATCATCTCTTGGGGCACTGTTAGCCTAACATAATGAGAAAAGTAAGGAACATGCCTTATATTATCTCAGCAGGACAATGGTAGGCACAGAGCTAAACTACTCTCCCATAGAAAAAACTTGTTTAGCTTTGGTTTTTACGCTACAAAAGTTGAGACATTATCTCCTCACAACAACAGTCCATCTTATATCATAGGCTGACCCATTAAAATACATTATGAGTTGCTCCTCGGTACAAGGGTGCATCGCAAAGTGGACCGTCCTCCTCTCAGTGTTTGACATCCACTACGTGCCACAACGAGTAGTCAAAGGGGAGGCACTAGCAAATCTCCTGGCCGCACATCTAGTACTTGATGATTCCCCACTACGAATAGAGTTCCCTAATGAGAATGTCATGCAAGTACAGGTAAAGAAAGATTAGAAAATGTTCTTTGATGGTGCATCCCGAGGTTCTTCTACAATTTTAAGAGATAACACGGATAAGTCTTCAAGAGTTGGCATTGTTTTTATAACCCCAGACAATGGCATCATCATGCACTCACTTACACTCACAAAGGGGCATTTGAACAATGAAACTGAGTACGAAGCATTGATTGCAGGCCTTGGCCCTAGAAATCCCCATAGATGACCTTACAGTCTACAAGGATTCAAAGCTCGTTATTCACCAAATGAATGGCCTCTACCATATCAAAAAGCCAAGTCTCACATCTTATTTCTAGAAGACAAAAGACTTGGCAAAGTTGTTCTGATATTTACAAATACAATACATAAGAAGAGACCATAACGGATGAGCCGATACATTAGCAAGTTTGGAAACATCACTCACACATCCAAGGGATGATTACCTCATCATCCACAATGGGGAAAGGAAAGTTGTGCCCCCGTTGGCCCCACCCAGCGAAGAAGATGCTTCACTCATTTGCAACACTGATCTATGTAACCATGACACACAGAGCATAGATGGAAAGCTTACCACGGAGAAAGAAGACTAGCGTGAGCCCTTCATCTAACATCTCATGGACAGAAGACAGCCCCAAGACCCTGTAAGGTGCACTAAAATACGATGTCAAGTCACCCGATTTACCTTACAAGGTAATCAACTATATCGGAGATCACTTTATGGCATATTATTGCATTATCTATCAACTGATGAGGCTACCAAGGTGATGGTTGAGGTGCATACTGGCATGTGTGGAGGACACTAGAGAGGTCCTAAGCTTCAATACCAACTTAAACGACTTGGATACTATTGGCCAATGATGGTGGTAGATTGTATCGATTATTCCAAAAGATATGGTGTTTGCCAATTGCATAGTGATTATGGCCATGTACTAGCTAAACCTTTGCACACAACATTTTGCTCATGGCCAAATGGGGAATGGACATAGTGGGGTCCATTACCCCTACTTCTGCCTAAGGACATCTGTATATTTTAGCTGCAATAAATTACTTCTCCAAGTGGGCCAAGGCGGTGGCCTTAAGAGAAATCAAGGCTTCTAACATCGTCTAGTTTGTCAAATTCACCTCATATACCAGTTCAGTGTTTCCGACCATATAATTATAGACAATGGGCAGCCATTTGTAAGTTCACCCTTATACCAACTAATGAAAAAGTAGAATATTCACCTGGAGCATTCTTCAAGATATTATCCCCAAGCTAATGGTATAGCGGAGGCTTTTAACAAAACCCTCTGTAAAAATGGTAACTAGGCACAAAAATGACTGGCATGACCGCTTATTGGAAGCACTCTGGGCATACTGCACTACCTATCATACACATACACAAGCAAACCCATACTCTCTGGTGTTCGGTGCAGAAGCAGTCCTACCAGTTGAAATCCAGGTCTCAACCCTACGGGTGGCAATACAGGACGGCCTAACAGAAACAGAAGCTGCAAAAATCCGCCTTTCAGAACTTGAAACTCTTGATGAATCCAGGCTCATTGCGCAACAACAATTGGAATTATATCAAGCTAGCATGGTCAGGGCCTACAATAAGAAAGTTAAGCTTCGATCATTTACCAAGGGTGAACTGGTACTCCTTGCACGATCACCACTGGATCCCACAAGAAGGAAGAAAGCAAAGTTCACCTTTAAATGGAATGGCCCATATGCCATTAAAAAAGCTTATCCAAATGGGGCATACCTGCTTCGGGATGTTGAAGGCAATCAGATCCTTCCTGTTACCAACACTAGATTCTTGAAGAAGTACTATCCTTAAAGTGGGTCATAATGGCTTTCAAGGAATTACATTGGTTTGATCCTGTCATGTACAAGTTTGTAGGCAGTCCGGGTATCTATTTGCCCCAGATGCAACCCCCGCAAAAAAAAAGTCAATCTCATTAAAAACCAACAATGATGATGAGATGTAAAAAGTAGGCAATCCCCAGACTTAGGTTAAGAGATCCTAAGGGCAAAAAAGGGAAATATATGCATCATGCCTGATGGAAAGGACATGGCGAAAACCCATATTGGGCACCACAAGTAAAACAATCCACTCACGGTCAGATTAAAACTTCGTTGATCACATTGAAAATCAACAATGGCAGTGCAATGCAAAAATTAAGCGAACCCCAATCCTACTAGGCGACCGTTAGGGGCAAAAAAGGGACACAATACCCAAAATCTCATAATCGAACTACGGCCAAGCTTGATCCTATTTTAGGGTATGTAGGCAGCCTACCATAATGGGGTAGGCATAGCCCCATCTTCATCAACTCCACACATTTTCTTTGAGAACTATATCATTCTGGTGACACTCCACATGATATACTTCTCAAAGGGGCAAGAAAGGCACATGCCTAAATTCTGGAGATGCATAAAATTTGATAAAATTTATAAATGTTATTAAATAAATGCTACAACAAAGGGCACTCCACCTTATTCCCTACACTGCCCTCAGTCTCTCACTGGGTCATGGCTACTAAAACCCAGGAGTTTGGCATACAGCAAAGGCAACACCCCAGCATTCACTTCCAGGGCATCATTCACCACATCAACATCTGATTATACCATGTTGAGGTTATGAATCATTTCCACACAAACTCCATCACGCCAATCTATCTCTCAGCTCATTTATTCACTCTTGCAATGGTCTACCATATAAATGGCTCGACAAATAGAATTGCCCACATGATCGACGAACCTCTTACGAGTCTTAAGGAAATTCATAACCTTGTTAAAGTGTTCCTTCAATGCTTCTATTTGTGCCATTAATTTTTTGGCATCCCGCACCAGTAGTCCGATCTCAGTTAGTACCCAGGTTTATTGGGAAGTTAGGTCTTCCATCCTAATCTCTTCCTCCTAAAGGCGCAGACGAACATCATGCTCCGGCCCTTTCAATACTTTGATGTCCTTTGCCTCACAGAGTTCGAACAAAGCATCAAGGAGACACGTCACTTCTCCTCTGAACTCGAAGTTCTAGATGCAAGCCTTTATGTGATCTAATGCATCTAAAATCTCTTGGCAGACGAATGGAAGGTCTGCCTTCTTGGCAGACAGGCCAACCAAATGCCTAATCAGTGCATCATGCTCATGACGACTCTCAGCAACTCTTGCCTCCACCTCCCCAGTGGTAGGTATCTTTACTATATTTGTAAAAGAAATCAATGGCATCAAGTTATAAGAACCAAGGAAGTAGACCATAAAGTAAATAGAGAACTCGAAGTGTACCACGGTCAAATAAAGGCTCAGCACCCTCCCCTTCAGTCGAGGACTCATCTCACTTTATACGCAATCCAAACAATTCTCTAACCTCAGGAACACTGGAAACTTTCCTTTTGGGAGCCATGCCTATGACATCAATGAAAGTATTTGTAAAAAATCTATGGAGTGAGAAGAGTAACAAGAACAACCCTCTCATTTATAAACACGAATGGCCGCAATCTTTCAAAGAAGGGTGTCTCGGAAAAGAAACTAAAATGATGGGTTTGTTCTTATACGACGATCCAAAGAACAATCGCCTTTGACTCTTATAAAGTCAGCCATATCCGGCTCTCATAATGCCAAAGAACAATCCACTCGACCTCTAAAAATTGACCTGTCGTGACTCTTATAAAGTCAAAGGACACATGACTCTCATAATGTCTGCTATACTCGACTCTTATAAAGTCAAATGATACATGACTCTCATAATGTCTGCTATACTCGACTCTTATAAAGTTAAATGACATGTGACTCTCATAATGCCCACTATATCTGACTTTGACAAAGTCAAATAGCATGTGACTCTCATCAAGCAACCATGACTCTCATAATGTCAACCACACTTAACTTTTATATAGTTAAGCTTATTTGACTTTCACAAGTGTTAAGAAAGACAAAATGATAAAGGACAAAATATGGTCTTTTATTGCATCAAAAGTTTTTACACCATCTCCAATAAATCATCTTGGGAAAGCAGAAATGAGATGTTGACATAAACCCTCCTCTTCAGTTAAGGAAGATCAAATTTGATCCCCACATCTTACAAATTCTTCTCGAGACCTCGAAAATCACTAATTCAAGAGTTCTTCCCTCTACCGCTCTCACTCCTTAGGTGGCCTTGAGGGCTACAATTCGGATATGCACCCTTGTCAATTCCTCTGGGCACTGGCTAAGGCATTGTCAATGCTGGTCACAGAATCACAAACTTGCTCCAACTTCTCTAGCAAGGTTTTCTTCTCGACCTCGATAGCATCTAAGTTAGCCCGAACCTCAGTATTATTCTCGATACTTGTGAGTTCCGATATTAACAGTGATCGCTTTATCAAAGATGCAAAGTACATCTCTACCCCTTGTTGAAACCCATCATTGCAAATATGGATCTCTACATCTTCGGCCAGGGCTTCTAACACTTCGTCTTGGGTACTCGTAAGGTCAGGCAATAAAGGTGTTAGGGTTGCTATATGTGTAAGCAGCTCTTGATGGATCACCTGCGCTGAGGCAATTTTAGAAGAATGCTCGAGGGCACTAGCCATGCTTAAAATTTCATTTGGGCAAGAAAGACAGGAAAAGTGTTAGCAAGGGTATGCGAGAATGTGTTCCAGAATAAAGATGAAAGTTTACCATGATCCATGAGCAGAAGTTTAGTTGCATTCTGCCTCGCGGGTAGTACCTCTTCGACAGATGCATTAAAAAAAGAGTTTAGTACATGGGAGGTGCATATAAATAGCATGAATGATATGGAAGGGAATAGTATACATACCTTTCTCAGAGGTTACCTCATCTCGAGGGCTGTCTTCATCAACTGCTAGCTCCCCTTGGGCCAGGTCTTTTGGTAGAATTGCCTCTACAACTGGTACTTTACCAGCCACAGAGCCACCTTCCTCAATGGCCAAGGATGGGAGAGAGCCCTCAACAAGTAGAAGTGTAGATTCATTGACTACACCAATGGCTTTATCTTGGGCCTCATCAATTTTAGAATGCTCATATGCCTCGAACATCCTCACATCGGCAGAATCAGAAGGCCCGACATCAGCAGAAACCTCCTTATCGATGTCTCAGGTCACCTGATCTTCAGTCTCAGCAATAGCCAGGGTTGGCTCATTGGGGCTCTTGCCAAGTGCGTCTACCAATGGAATGCTTTTCCTAGGGCTGTCCATCCATCCTTGGTCGTCCTTATTAGAACTCTCATAATCCACCAGCTCCACGTCCTGTAGGCTGTCGGGAGGCATAAAAAAACCCATTAAAGCTCCAGGATCCTATGAGGAATTCTTGTTTGTGTCTTCATAATTCAGCATAGATTTGACTAATTCCTATTGTTCCCTAAGAGTGATGATGCGACGATGCCTGCCTATCCGCATGATCGAAAAATCTATCTCTAGGACACGACACCTTGCTAACTCAACCACATGAGGGAGATCTTCATCAGTGGAGGATTTCTGCATCTCAAGGAGGGTCAGCTCTACTAGCTTGTTAGTAGAGACTTACCAACAACTAATTATGAGAATAAAAGAACATTGAAGTAATAAATATACTAAGGTCATAATTATACTTGGACATGTTCCCTAATAGGGGTTGGTGAAGGAGGATTCCATGCCTCTTGTCTTGAAGATGTACCCGAAGGCTCGCCAATTTCTTGAGTACACAAGGAAGCCCCTGCGTCAGTAGCATTCAGAGGCTTAGCATCTTTAACCACACCTTTGCACTTGAAGGGAACATAAGACTCTTCCCTAGCCATCCCATATGATGCAGCTAAGGCTTGTTGAACCTGAGCTGCCACTTCTTCTTCATTGTTGGGCTTGTCGCTAAAATTGGCAGGCTGATCAGTGACCAATGAACACTTTACCTCGAAACAAAATGCCTCATCTTCTCTCAAGCATTTCTCGACGGTTCCATGGGCAGACTCAGATGTAACAAAGGGTAAACTCCTTCCTGTGGCCACCAATTCCTTCTTGATGCTTTCTATAAAAATAGGGAGTGAATCGCGAGTTAATGAAAAAATGTCTTGGCCGATAGGAATATATGCTTGAGTTTCCTTTGTGATACCAATCACTCTTCTGAAGACATAATCTAAGAAATAACCCTCTAGGTCATACCAATTCATGGTAATAACCAAATTTGCTACAGTCGTTCCACACTCCCATAAGATCATCAATTTTCACCGGATCTCGATGCAAATGTCATACATTTGGTGATGGGAGACATGACGTCAGACATTCGATGGTCCCCCTAATTGCCTAACTGGCCTTGGCTCAGTGGGAGCAACGTCCCGATCAATGAAACCTTCTGGTACAATTCTATCCTCAATAGGGGCACAAGAAGGACGAATAAAAGGCTGCACTAGGCTTTGGTCTTGCATCATAGGCAATATGTTGGCTAAACACACCCGATCTTCAAGCGTCTCGCCCCCTGACACGAACTCTCCAATAGAGGAAATTTCCTGATGTTCCACCCCTTCTGTTGTTTACTGGGATTCTTAGATAGGATAACTCCCAATATCTTCAAAGTCATCCTCATAAATGGAGGATGTCCATTCCAGTTCTCTTTCCCGATCAAGAGATGAGATGCATTGGGGTTTTCTCCCATGAGATCTACTTCTCGTTGTTCACTTCCTCTTGGGTTTATATGGTTGTTCTTCCTTTTTGCCCGCTTTGATGGCTGAGGTAGACAAAGGAATAGCTTCTTTGTCAGCTTACTGATCCCTAAGCCGTATATTGGACTTTCTAGGCCATTGCACAGCTGACATCTTTTGGGCCAAAGTTTTATTGCGAGATTGGTCAACCATTATTACAGTACCTTGACCATCATCAAAATTAATATTGGAGTTGGCCCCATCCTCATTATATCTTATTACAAAGAAGGAGTTATACCACCACTTGGCATAATGGTAACCAAATTGAAGGTTATCCTATTCGGCCATCTCCTTAGGTATGATTGCTCGACTACCCATCCTTGACCTCATGAAGAAAAGTTAGGCCCCTTAAATCCTCTCTAGATTATTGGTCTTACCTTATCATCTTGACATGAGTAGGAAGAGGAACAAGTCCTTGAAAGCAAGAAACTGGAGAGCAAATCTATGTGGGTTGTAAGCTTCCACATTAAGATGGTTGTCTCTTCTCCAAGTTAACTCACCACTTCTAAGGGAGCAGAAGTATGCCCAAGCCTCTCCCGACAAAGACCCATCATCTGTTAGAGTCTGGTTACCAAACAAGTGATCAGGAATAAGAACTATCTTCTGAGTGAAACAAAATAGCGCAATTGGACACAAAACCAGCTCTGCTTTCTAGTTCTTCAGAGTGTTGATGTATGCAATTCTACGATCTCTCTCTCCCCTCTGATAAATGAAAGGGAAGTGCAGCCCCAACCATACGTAGAAATATTAGAGGGAGAAGTACACCAATTTCTCTCTAATACAGCCTTCTCTAAGACCCGTTGCCACAATATCTCGTAAGCCACTATATAAGCAATAGAGACTAGGGACCACTAAATCCATGCATATCCCGTCAGTAAGATTGGCGACAGCAATGAACATGCCAGGGTGAATATGTTCACCCACACTGCTAGGAAGCACCCATCCGCTTAAGAAAGCAGCATATATCCTGGCCAAGAACGCAAGGTCATCCAAATCAGTGCTTTGCCAGACATTATCCTTAGTCCCGGGCAAAGGTTTTCCCCTAGTAGATAGGCCTGAAGGACCCTAGCTAATGTGACTTAACCGGCTGCCATATAAAACGTTGATGTCATTAAACTCAGAGAAAATTTGAAATAGCCTTCGACATGTGGTGGAGAGTGTATCAAAATGAGCATTAAAGGGGATATACTCCTCCATTAATCTCCCTTTAAAGGGTAGGTGGCTCACACCAATGGATTTTCATAGCGAAATCCCCAGCTTGCCATATTAACATAAAAAGGTATTAGTGGCAGGGCACCACTGGGAGATGGCCTCTACCAACATTGCATGATGCTTATCGAAGCTACCAATAAAGCCGCGTAGCTCCTCAGCCATGCTTGTAGCATCTATCTATGTACGATACTTGTTGAGGCAATGCTCGATGAGAGTCTCCCATTTTTTTCCTCCGGCTGAAAAGGAGGAAGATCCTCAATATCTTCAGCCAACCCATGCCGCTTCTCCTAATTAGACTTCTGAAGTCACTGATAGCAGAGTCTTTTAAGGTCTCTCCTTCTTCAATGGAAGGAAGAAGTACATCACGAATGAAGTTTTCCCGACGGGCCCGATCATCTAAATGGCACTAACCCTTACAGATTTGTCTAATGTAGTCAGGAGGACTTAGTGCATGGTATATTATCAGGTCAAGGAATTTTGGATCAAAAAGGCTCTGGCTAAGAACCCATTCATGCTTTTGAAAAATGGGAGAAGGAAAACTTTCACGACATTCATGATTGTATAAAAGTTTTCTTTTAGGAGCCATGATTTTGCAAAGAATATAAGCCTAAGGTCAAAAATTAAGTACAAATGAACATTTAACACTACCTAATTTTTACTCAAACATGCAATTTATGTGGCGAATGAGGATCCTGCTGTCCATTCACTGACATTTTGGCACATTCAATTATATGTGTCCATGCTTTGTTGTGCACGAATGACAAATTTTTAACCCATTTATGCCGAACATCTTGCCTAGCAAAGAGGACACAAATGGGAGGCACCTCAACCCATGAGTAAACACGGGGAGACTATTTCGCAACCACTCAAGCCAGCCCAAAGGCAGTGAATGGCTGCCGGAAGACCTATCATCATCAGATATGAAGACAAAATTCCCAACTGGCTTAAAAGCCCTAAATCTTCACGAAATAAGCTAAAAACTTCCTAATCCACCAACCTCAAGTTTTGAAGGTCCAAAACTCACCTAGAATTAAAAAGGGTTTACAGATTCAAGAAACAAAAGATTCACATAGGGGGCTGTGGCACGGCCTAAAACACTTAAAGACGGTGTTGAAATGGTCACCAGGATAAGAGAAAGTGATGGAATGCTCTAAAATCAAGTGATGAATGCAAAATAAAAGGGGCAAGAATCAGAGCTCTGAACAATGGGGGAGTTCAATTTTGCGATAGATGGTTAAGGAAGATGAGAAGGGAACTTTTATACCCGTGCGGGTAATTTGGTCAAAACACCAGGAATTTAAAAGGGCATGCTTGTTGGCAAGAGAAGTGACGTCTTTTCCTTCACCATGAGTAGGTAATTGAAGAGACGTCCGGCGCCTATTTTCGTTACCTCTCAAAGTACGCAAACCCAAAACTTATGCATGAATGACAGAATGAAAGTACATTTTCCACATAATTTTGAGTGAATGAGGAATCAATTTATCATTCACCGTGGTTTTATCAGCAAATGACAACATTGTTTTCCATTTTCCATGACCAAGAACAAAATTTTTGTTTTTTTCCTAAAACAAGGTAACCATGATCACTATCTATGCTTGACAAGGTATCCAATCTTTGAAGTTAAAGTGGCAGTTTCCAAACTTGTCAGAATGGTCAAATTCAGAAGAAAATCCTTGAAATACATACTTCCTTGCAAACAAACATCCTAGCTAAAAAGGGCTTGATAATGATTGTTCAAATAAAGGAAAGCAAGTTGGGATAAGGCATGAAGACTTGGCTATTAGATACAAAAAAGAAAAAAAATGATTCATTGATAAGATTGAAAGAGTGAAAAAGAAGGAGAGATTACATCTCCATTCATCATATTAAAAGAAACCAAGTAGAAAGCAAACATCTTTCATGAAAATCAAATAAAAGATCTAAGTCTATCTTGGAGGGCTTCAATGATAGGGGTTTGTTGTTGAAGGATGGTATCATCATCAGCCTACCTAACCACTTCTCTAGGATGGGTCTCGTCGGTGCCGTTCTCTTATCTGGCAGTTAAGACAGCTTTGGCTCGAGCGATCAGTTGGGTTTTATGCTCAACACCACCTTTGTTGTCTTCCAAATTAGTGGTATAGCCATTCAACTCATGCCAAAGGCGAGCATATTCCGCTTAGAGGTAGTAAAAGCACTCCTTTAACATCTCTAATTCTACACTCGCAAAGCTGTCCTGGCGAGTTGTCTCTTCATGGATCTGATTCAAGTAAGCAATTTTCTCCTCTGACTCTTTAATAAGGGCTTTAAGGTCAGGAGAAGGCTGAGCAAGCCTCAGGGTCTCTTCAGCTTAAGCAATAGCAATAACAGAATCTAAAAGAGACTTTATAACCCTTCTAATTTTGGGATTCTTAAAATACATTTCTACATCCTCCAAGCAAGCAAGAACCCTAGCCTGAGTACATGGTAGTGCAATTGTTGTAAGATCTATCTCAATAAAATCTTGTAAAAGATGAGTCTGGGCTTCATGTGATCGGATCGCATTATCATGAAAATACTCTAACTCTGCCTCACTATATTTCCACAGTGGCAAGACTACTTCATCTTCAAAGGATAGTTCTGCATGATAAAAACCAGAAAATTAGAACTGGAAATAACCTGAATACTCTTAAGGAAGACACAAGTACCTAACAAAAGAGTAGGTTCCGTAGGGACAAGCTTTGAAGTTAATACAGGATCAGATCCCAAAGATGAATTAGTTTCTGATGATGAATCAGGTGTTGGTATGGGGATGTTATCATTAGAATCAGATGAGTCAATGATGATTGGTATAGGATCAATAAGATGGCATGTTCTTATTGCAAGACTACGACTTGGTCTTGGATTGGTCCAAGACCTGAGCCTCATCTTTCTAGGATGAACCTCTGTAGGAGGGTCAGAGGTTTCACCCCTGTTTATCCTCGAGGATCTTCTTTTGGGTGCCATTACCTGAAAAGAGCAAACAAATAGAAAATTCTCTCAGTATAAAAGATAGCCCATGAATGTCATAAAATTAGGGCAAATGAGGACTGAAAGTGTCATTTGCGCGCATTAAATGACTCAAACTCAACTCGCGAATGAAACGAGGAGGAGTTATTCACAACCACTCAAGCAGGCAACTCACCGGATAAACCAGAAGGCCATGAATGAGCTGTGGGAGGTGATGATCATCATGAGAATGATAAAAGAGGATGGCTTAAATTTCCATTTTGAAACTTCTTCAAAGATGTTCTTAGTCAAATAAGGATTTTTCCCTTTCATGTAGGAAAGAAATCAAAATCAAAGAAGTAAAAAAGGGAAACTGGCATTCTTTCATGACGTAATGTACCTCATATGATCATCCAAGAAAAGGAAAGAAAAGGGAAAAGAAGACAAAGAAAGGACTTACAATTTCTAGGAAGAAAAATATGAACAAAAGTTTTGTTGTGAATAAAAGATGAATTAAAGGAGAAGAAGAAAGCTTATATACTCGCGGGGGTATATTTGTCAAGAGAAAGAATTTGAAAAGTCATAGGAACAAATAAAGAAGGTGTATCAATAGAAATAACTGAAATATGTTATTTTTTGAAAAATACATTGTCTCCCTGCCATGTTCGCAATCCCTTTTCCGAGGGGGTGGCTGTTGACATCCAAAAGTTTCTACGAATGATAAATGGGTTTCTGATTCACCTATAGTTCAATAGAGAATGAATATTTAAGTTGTCATTCGCCTGCTATTTTAGGGTTTCAAGGATATACTCTCAGCTAAAGAATACGTGTGAATGAACTCGCACACTAGAAACTGAAAAACTAGTTTTATCTCTGAACAAAGAGGATGTTTGTGATAATCACGACTCTTATGAGTCTTGTAACCATCTAAAAGGTGGAGGAAGGTGGATTCTCATATAAAAGAATCACCTGAATATTTGGTATAAGATTTAAAGAATCCCATCTCAATTGAAAGGATATGGGTAAGATAGAGTTCTCCTCAAATGAGGACTCCTCTCCAGACATGTTTTGGGTGGCTTACAAATATCCCTCTGCACAACAACAGAAGAAGAGAGCAATAGGAAGAAGGAGTTTGAATATTGAAGAAGTAAGTCACACACATCTGCTAAAAGATCTATAAGCTACCTCTCTTTTTCTAAGAGAAGGCATGTCTATTATACCTCTACCATCTCTTTGAAGAAGACATCACTATTAATCCTGATTCTATATAGATAAGTAACTTGGAGTTAATCAGAGGTTGGCCATACTAAACAGGCTGTAATTAACAAGTCTTCTAGACTTGGAGTCTTAGTTCCCTATATATGAAATAATAAACTAGCCTCTTACAATGGCTAGGTAATTTGTTCAATGAATTTCACCTCATAAATCATATAAAAAGGCACAAATTTGGTGTTACACTTACCCTAATCTCAGGAACCCAGGCCAGTACCAGGAGTTCAAACCCTAGACTTCTGAGTCTAGTTTTCCTTATTTTCCTTGAAAAGAAGGACCAACGTCCAACTCAGTTGGTTAACCCTGAGTTGGTGGTTACTCTAAATAAAAGCCTAAACCCCTCCTCTCGGTGAAGATCTGGCCACATACCAAAACCCCATCACCAAAAGCATACAAGGCGAGGCAGATGGCAGTAAGAAGTGGCCCGTATGCCGATCTCCATCCTCCGATGTCCATAGAATGGCGACTCCACTGGGGACTGGTTTAATCTCCACATGTGTGGGTCTTTCATTTATGTTCATTACTTGTTGTTTCCCATGTCTATATTGCTCACATGTCTACTTGCTTTAGACTAGACCTAGGACACTCCATTAGTTAGTTAGGATAACACTCCATCTCTAAACAATTATTCGAAATTGCCATGGATAGGATAGAAAACATGCTCACATAGTTCTAGGATAGCTTGAACTAGTTAGTAGGATCAAATTCACACTTGAACAACTTGTATGCAATACA
>JAOXJP010085471.1:0-14850 GCA_025762735.1 Platanus orientalis | reverse complement strand
GATCATGCCAGAATCTCACTCGATCATCATTGTTAACCCGAAATTTGATAAAGCGGGAGATCTTCAGAGGAACCAAAGCATTTCAAACACACACACTTAGATTATTCTCCCTAACCTTGGAACAAAGGGTAAGGTACATAGATCGAACTGAGAAACCATTCTTCTCATCTAACTTCCACACAATCTCGTCCTGACTTACTGCATCCCCCAACTCATGCTTCTCTAAAGCATCCATCAACCTTCCCATCTCCCCTATCTCCCAATCATTAAGATTTCTCCTCGGCTGAATGTTCTAGGAACACAAAACCTTGGATCTAATCATGTGGGCTTTCACCACTTCCCACTTATCCTCGGCCATGTCAAATCAATGAAGGAATGCATCTTTTAGCGGTTCACCCCCACACCATGGATCATGCCAGAATCTCACTCGATCATCATTGTTAACCCGAAATTTGATAAAGCGGGAGAACACTTCCCATCCTTTATGGATCCCCTTCCACACACTACACCCAACAGCACCACTTAGACATCTCGATATCCAACCAAATCGCTCATCCCCATATTTTGCAGCCACCACCTTTCTCCAAATAGTGTCTCTGTTCATCCCAAACCTCTATAGCCATTTGTTAAGGAGAGCCCTATTGACTGTTTGCAATGATCGAATCCCCAACCCCCCTTGCATCAAAGGTCTACACACCTCCTTCCACCCCACCCAATGGATTTTCCTAACATCCGTGGAAGATCAAAAAAAAAATCCCTTTGAATGCGTTCAAGCTGATTAATTATGGAGCAAAGAGCCTGAAAGAGTGAAAAGAAATAAGAGGGGAGACTCTCCAGCACACTCTTCAAGAGGACTAATTTGTTTCCCTTAGACACGTAATACCCTTTCCAACTAACCAATCTTCTACCTACTTTCTCAACCACTGGACTCCAATTCTCCTTGGAAAAAGATTTTTCACCAAGAGGCAACCCTAAATAAGTGATAGGGGGAGGAACAATATCACATCCCAAAACAGAAGCAATCTCTTCAACATCGGGGCCGACCCCCACTGGGCTAAATACTAATCGAAGATTTAGCCCAGTTTACCTTTAGCCCTGTAGCAGCTTCCATAATTAAAAGAATACACCTCAAGTTCTTCATCCCTTCCACCTTAGCTTTCAAGCAGAATAATGAATCATCAGCAAATTGAATGAAAGGAATAGTAAGCCCCACACTTGAAAGCTCAAATCCTTCAATTAACCCTACCGAGTTTGCTTTCGTCGCCATCCTCCCCAACAAGTCTGCCACTATAATGAACAAGTGAGGAGATAAATGATCGCCTTGACAAAGACCCCTACTACCTTTAAAGAAACCCTTCGGAATACCATTCACCAACACAAAGAAAGATGGGGAAGAAATACAAACTTCGATCCAGTTTCTCCACTTGGATCCAAATCCCATCTGCCCCAGAACCCAATCCAGATAACCCCGGTTGACGTGATCATACGCCTTCTCCATGTCAATTTTACAAATCAGCCCCTCCCAACCCACCTTCCTCATCTCATCAATATACTCATTCGCCACTAAGGAACAATCAATAATCTGTCTTCTAGGCAAAAAAACATTCTGAGACAAAGAAATCACACTTGATAAAACCGACTAAAGATGAATGGCCAGAGTTTTTGCCAATAGCTTATACAAACATCCCACCAGACTAATAGGCCTAAAGTCCTTGATGTTTTCGGCCCCTTTTTTCTTCGGAATCAGCGTAATAAAAGTCGCACTCAAAGACCTACACCACTGGTCATGAGCATGAAACGCCTGAAAGACCACTAGCATGTCTTTACCCATAACATCCCAACACCACTTAAAGAGCAAGGTTGGGAATCTGTCAGGCCCTGGAGCCTTTTCATCCTCCACACTGTTGAGAGTACCTTTGATCTCCTCCTCTGAAAAAGGTCTCTCAAGCCATCCCCGTTGTACCTCATCGATTCTATCAAACTCCACCCCTTTCAAATAAGGACAGTATGGCATCAGATCCGAGTAGAGATTGACATTGTAACTCTCAATCTTATCTCGAATCTTCTCCTGGTCTGAAACCCACTCCCCTCTAACTCTCAGCCTATTGATCAGGTTGGTTGACCTCCTCCAGCATGCCATTTTATGGAAAAAATTTGTGTTCTTATCCCCTTCCTTTAACCATGTTGCCCTAGATTTCTGTCTCCATGATATTTCTTCCATCCTTAATAGTAAGTTATACTCCTCCTCCGCCTCTATCTTCTCTCCCTTCTCCTCCATATTCAGACCTGCACCCATGCCTTTTCAATCTAAATCCTCAATCTTCTTTAAACAAACCAATTTTCTGCTATCAAATCTCCTACACCCCTCCCTCTTCCACCACACAATACACTCTTTAAGCAACTTCAATTTTTGCGCGAATATGAAACTGGCCGATCCCTCAATAACAAAACCCCTCCACCATCCTTTAAGCTTTTCCAAAAAACCCAGAATCTCCAACCACATCTTTTCAAACCTAAATGGACAAGGGCCCGTCACCTGATCCTCCGCCTGTAAAACAATAGGAATGTGGTATGATCTCACACCCACCATAGCCTCCTGAATTCACCAATGATCCTGCTCCAACCAGTCATAAGTGAATAAAAACCGATCCAATCTACTACTCACCCTTCAATCTTGGTTATTTATCCAAGTATACGTAGTTCCTCGTAAAGGGAGATCCACTAATTCACATTCCTGAATGAAATCATTAAATTGCCTCATCTGATGCAATACCCTGGATGCCCCTAACCGCTCCACAGGATACTTAACAACATTGAAGTCCCCCCCACACACACCATGGCACCTCCCATTTGACTTTAATCTCGCACAGCTCCTCTCTAAAGGTAGCAAAACTCCCTGCTTCACATGGGCCATACACCCCTGAGAAAACCCACTACCTATTATCCTCATTAGACCTAACGAGGATGGTAAGTGAGAATTCTCCTGCCATTTGATCTACCAACTCAATTTTAGACTTCTCCCAAGCTACCAAAATCCCTCCCGCTCTCCCGACCACTAGCTTATGAATAAACTCAAACTTTCTCCTTCCCTAAAGATCAGTAGCTATCCTTCTATCTATGCTGCGAAGTTTAGTTTCCCGTAACGATAGAATATTAATCTTCCTCCACATCACCAAATCTTTCACTACCCACCTCCTTTCCTCCTTCCCTAAATCCCTAACATTCCAGGTACAAAACGTTGTCATCTTCATATTTGCCCTCTCCTCCCCCTTCTCTCTCTTCCCCTTTCTTCCCTATCATACTAAATGTCCAAATGCAGATTTTTCAACTCTCGGTTCCCCTTTCTGCCACCACCTGATCGCTTCGTAACGCCCTTGCCCCTTCTTGGGACTCCAACTTATTCTGTTTTCCATTTCCCAAAAGAAATCTACTATCCTTTGCTTCATGCCTTCACAAGAGTACCCCATCATTCTCTTAACCTCAACCACTTTCTTTATAACCTAATCAGAATGAGGAGGAGGAAGCATAAGCAACGGTTCGAGGTCCATGAAAGAGCCTACC
Source organism: Platanus orientalis (assembly GCA_025762735.1). NCBI lineage: Eukaryota > Viridiplantae > Streptophyta > Magnoliopsida > Proteales > Platanaceae > Platanus > Platanus orientalis. The sequence goes on along the minus strand of JAOXJP010085471.1, from coordinate 11,289 downwards.
TCCCTAGGATCATTCGTCCACAATTCCCCCCCTGAGAAGACCCTTTGGATTCAATCAAAGAATAATCTCCCCACCTTTTTGTTGCCACATGAAAGCCCTTGTTTTTGTCATGTCCTCCGTCATCCATCAGCTCATCTAGCTTTGTCTCCATCATCTACCAGTTACCTAGTGACGCTGATCTACTACATCCGACTTCCCCTTCTTGATATCTTTGTCTTGGGTTCTCCTTTTCACTATATGGTCCAGACCAATCATCCTTCTCCTCCTCTTCCTCGTTATTTGGCGTAGTCTAGATTTTTTCTTTACACTTCTCCATCACAGTTGGCATAGAACGACAGCTTCCCAACTCCCTTCCCTTTATTACTATCCCTTTTTCTGGACTCACAAGGATCATTTGCCATGATTCCTCTTCTTCAAATAGCATCGCAAAACGATTCTGGCATTTAATCGCACTACCGTCATTTGCCGACTTTGTTCTTTCCCAATCGCCCTTAGGTTCCGCCACCAAGATTTCGTTTCGATCTTCAACCCCAGTTTTATGTCTGGTTCTCCTTCCCTTGGTTATAAGCCCTCCTTCAATCTTTTGCTTGGGGACCCATATATTTTTGGACTTCCAACTGGAGCCCATCGTCGAATGTTGGATGTTTTTAACATATTTGGTCTCCCGCTTTGGATCATGTTCACGCTTCTTCTTAGGCTTGAGGCCCTTTATATCCTTCCATCTAACTTCATTATTGCGCCTTATATCAACATAAGGCCCATAAGCCATCATATCTCTTCGTCCACGAACAGGCCCGTGACTAATTGACCTGCCTCTCCTTTTATTCTCCCAGTTCACCCTGACCTCTTTAGGTCGGTTCTGGTCTGAGCCAACCTAACCCACAAATAAGTGGTCAAACCATCTTCTTCCACCTTCTCGCCTAATCCCAATTTTCCGACTACCCCAGTCATGCCATGATTTCCGGTTTTGAAATTTGAAATTCAAATCCCCCTTCAATCTCCTCCCATCTCTCCTACCTTCTGACAAACCAGAATCATTCCTCTCCCTTCTCACCGATTTACTAAGAGATAACCTATGTCTCCATAGAGCTACACGAAATGCCCAAAGTCCATCATCGAACCACAGCGATTCCGGCGCTAACTCCAGCCTGCGAACATGGATCTTAAACCATTCTAACGACTCACACTCCCCTATTCCTCCCTCCACCAGACCTCCACACAACCCTCCTATAGCCTTGAACGTTTTTTCACCCCATAAGTGTGCCGGTAATCCAAATCCCCAAATCCACCCCCCTTCCTCCTCAGCACCATCCCAAATCGTGTTCTCCCCCATTCGTTGACAACTTGCCAGTGGATGCCATACATTGAGCAGTAAACCTCCTCCATCCCACTAAATAGTTAAGATTTAACCCATATAATTTCAGCTCTATGTACTACATACAAAGATAAATAATTACAAGTTAAATGGCTCCTAGGTTCTAGGCAGTGTCACAGGTCTGGAACTACATAACCCTAGAATGGTTGAGAGCCCCTATAACTCACCATGTGTCTCATGGTCAAAGATCAAAATCCACTAATTAATATGTCCCAACTAGAAGATTGCCTAAGCAAAAACAGCATGGTCAGATGATTACTTTGCATAAAAGTCCTAAAGCTCTTTTAGGACCATGGTTCAAAATTTCAATTTCGATTGATAAATCACTAAGTGAATTATGCGCTCGGATGTTTTGAAATAATATAAATTATGTGGAAAGTAATTACCGGAAAAAATATGACAATTTTCAATGAAACTATGAGAAAAATAAAATAAACGTGATTACACACTCAAACTCAAACAACTACAAAAGCACCTATGTATAACAAGAAAAATAGAAGACTAGCATAGACACTGCCAAGATGATATAGTTCATTATCAACCAAAATGAAGGTTTTTTTTTTTTTTTTAAATGTAAAACCTATACAAGAGAGCCACATAAAACTGATAAACCAAAGCATTACTCTTACATCATGCTCTCTCTCCCTCAATATTACAAAGTTCCAAGCTGGCTCTTCCCTGTCATAAATTGATATTGTTGATCCATGTATATATAGTACTGAAAGCCAAGTCATTATATTTTGAAACATAGCCTTCACAAGTCAAACTCACAACTTTCTTCCAAGATTTGAGATTTGAAAGGACATTAGGAAAGTAGATTGTTAATAATGGGAATAGGCTTTTCGAAGTCTCAGACTTTCCATGAAGTGAGTCAATTTTGCTGAAGTATTCTAAAAATATCCATGAAAGTAAAAATTATAAGAAAATTAGAATTTTATAAAAAGTTGCATCAAAATTCTGTTGATATTTCAAAAAATTTGGTCATATTACTAGATTTAGAGATTATTTATATTCCCCCTTAAATTTTTATTTCGCACACCAAAAAAATAGAAAACTTTTGAAAAAAATTTGCTCCCTTTGGTTACTATTTCAGTCCCAAAAAAGTAGAGACATTTTTTGATAAGTTTGCAAATATTCCAAACCATGTAAGGGCCTTATATATGTACATATGTATGTATGTATATATACAAGCATACATTTACATAAATATATGTATGTATGTGTGTATATACGGTAACATTGTGTCACCGATACAAGCTATTTTTTTGTCTAGTTAACCTCTTAGGTGGGGTCCATCCAATGGTGAGTTAATCCTCCGAACATTAGACATATGGTGAGTTATAGGAGCATAATTCCATCCTAGGGTCTTGTAGCCCTAGATCAAAGACATATCCTTGAGTTCTGAACTTCTAATATAATAGCTATGGAAAAATGATTTAGAAACTTGAACGATGAAATAATATAAACAATCAAACCGTGCCTCCAACACATGACACTGCATTTAGAAGAGAATACAAGAAGCAGTCCACAACCAACAGGGGAGCAATGCTGGTTGAACTGTCAGTACCGTGACATTGGTGCTAACCAAATGGACCGTCCATATGGATAAGTATGTGGCCTTTCTGGTGGAACACAAATCAAAAGATAAAACGATCCAGCAAAAAAAGCATTCCTACACAAGACTCGTGCAATTTCAATAATATTTGCCCTAGAAAATCCTCTAAGTTCAAACATACATTTGTGATAGAGTAGACCACAGACTACATCCAGGACCTTAGAGGCTTTAGACCCTCTATCATTGGATTGGAAACCTTTGTTCCCATGTTTTTTATCAAAGGAATAGTAATTATAAATAGCATAACCTTTCTGGGTACCACGAACAAAAAAACCCATTCCAAGGGTAACTGCTTAGGATGCACAGCCCAGGTTATTGAAACCAAGTCATTCCATAAGAACCACCCCATTCTAGGTTACTTGATGTAAGCATAAGATAACATAAACATCACTTCTAACATCTCTGTCCCCACCTCTGTGTGTGTGTGATCCATACAAGAAATTCTTGCCTGCTGTCTCCAGAAAATAACTCTTAAAATATAAAAGGACAACTTACACATAGAACCCACACAATCCCCAAATAAGAACTTTCAAAGGTAAGAAATGTAGCTTAAAGCATTAGTACTCACTGGGAAGCAGCGCATCATATATAGAAGGGGATTTGAAGATAAGTCTAGCCCATCAACATGGTGCTGACTAAACACAGCAATACGAACCTGTAGAAAGAAAACCAAATTAGTGACTAGCAGCTTAAGGCATAAAAGACTTGCATCAAGTTTATCAATAGTTATACCATCATTGATAATTGGTATCCCTTCTTAATTAAACTATTCTGGTAATTTTTCCTTTAAAGATCATCTAGGAAATAGCACCAACGGTATTCCCGCTATTAGTTGTACTTGAAAAGAGAGGGCTAAACTTGATGAAAAGATGGGGCCAAATCCAATGAGTTATTTTAGAGCTCATTTAAGGTATACAGAGAAGATGAGAGTAACATTGCTTACAACCATCAAAAACAGTATGGGACAAAAATCAAACACAGTTTTGACTAAATCACAAAATGTTTTTATAAATTAAAGACCCCAAACATACAAGATATTTTTTTCTTTTGTTGGTAACTAGAAAATGCATTCAACTCACCAAGAAAGAGTCACATGGCCCTTACATTGATTGACCCATCATGAACTAGGGTCATAGTATTGGTGTATATGGGCTGTATTTAAGTACAAAATGTAAGGGTATTTAGGTATATTGTACATGGGCAGCATACTTGTAAATACCCAATGTAATAGCTCAAGTATACCTTAATAATATACCATACGTATGAGAGAGGGGATTCACAACTCTATACGATTTCTCTCTTCTCCTTTCTTCTTCTTCCTCTTCTTCCTCACCCACAAATCCTAGGCTTAATCTACATAAATCCACTTGGTATCAAAGCCTACATACAGATCCCAAGCTCCCAAACCCCTTTCCGATGACTACAACACCATCACTGACCTCAACAAGTCATACGGATGATGTCACCACCCATACGGGCCTGGTAGGTGAGTGACGAAGTTTGCCAACAAGTCATACGGATGACATCACCATCCATACGGACCTGGTAGGTGAGAAAAAGTTTGTTGCTCTATGTGGTTCTTAATTTTTCATGAATTTTGGTGATGGTTTTGTGTTGATTTTCTTTGCTTTTCTAGGGGTTTTCTCAAATATGTTTGTTCCCTTCGATTCATGCACCTCCTTGGTTTTTGGCTGCTTTTGTTGCATGGATATGATGCTTTCATATGTGAAGAATCAAATGGTACCAAGGTTCATGGCCATCCTTTGGGTTTTGAGCTCATGGTGAACAGTTTACAATGGTATATTTGCCGTCGGCAGCCCTATTTTTGTTTTTTGGATCGTGTTTCATGCTTATAAGTCTATGCATGGATTTATCTCTCATATTGGATGCCTCTATGGTGGCCATAGGGCTCTTTAGCTGTTGTTTATAGTGTGTGGAAGCCTTGATGTGTGCTTTTGGGGCTTTGCTTATGTTGCTCTCTTCTTATGTCTGTCATGAGGTCGTTTGTCTACTACCAGTGCTTTTTTATCCATGCTATGTCTATTGTTGTGCCTTTTTTTAGTGTTGTATGCCTATGTAGTCATGGTGTGCGACTGATTTCTTCGGTTTCTCCTCGCGGTCGATGCTCTCCATTGCTAGCCGTGGTATTTCTTTGTGGTTTATCCTTCTGTTGCAATGTGTAGCAGTGAAGTTTCTCTAGGTGATCATTTGCTAGTAGTTGTACTCTTTTCAGCCTTCTTTTTGTGACGGTAAACCATATCGGATGTCAATGACTCCTCTACTCAGGCTGCTAGTGGTGTTTCTGGGAGCAGCCTTGTTGAAACGTATAGTGCTCCCATTACTACGGTTAAGTTGGACGGTACTAACTTCCTCACTTGGTCTCAATCTATGAAGATCTCTATTCAAGGTCGCAGAAAGTGGCGATATATTACGAGGGACACTAAGGTCCCAAAGCATGACAACCCTACCGATGCCAAATGGGAGGCTGGCTGCAAATAACTTGGTTATGTCATGGTTGATTTAATTGATGGAGTCGTCTATTAGCAAGACGTACTTGTTTCTTTCCTTAGTTGAGGCCATTTAGGATTATCTTATTCATACCTACTCCGAAGAGGGTTATATTGGTCTTGTTTATGAGCTCCGCCAACAAGTTTGGCAGTTGCGACAGGGGAGCAGTCGATCTCAACATATTACAATGTCATGCTTGGTATTTGGGAGGAGATCGACTTATATCACACTTGCTCCATGACTGATCCATTTAATGTTGCCTCTTTCTGCCGTTATCTTGAAGAGCATCGTGTCTTTGAGCTATTGGCTTGTCTGAATCCCAAGTATAAGCAGGTTTGTGCTCACCTATTGAGTTAGTCGCGGGTTCCCTCTTTACCTGAGGTTATGCTTCCCTCCACAAGGAAGAACGCCGTTGTCATGCCATGCTCCCACCTCCTGTGGTCAAACTCTCTGCTTCTCAACCTAGTGGTAGAGGCAGTTCTAGTTCTTATGGTGGTAGGGGTTCTGCCCACTAGAGTTCTGTATCTGATGATCATGACTACCTTCATCGTGATCATTGTGGTTGTGCCCATTACACTCGAGCCACCTATTGGGATCTTCACAGTCGTCCTAAGGAGATCACCTCTCGTATTCCCCCGTGGGACTCTTACTCTGGAGGCCGTGGTAGCACATCTCGTTCTTTTATTGGTGACCGTTCAACTGTTATATTGCTACCCCATCTGATGTTGCTCCTCTTGCCACTTCTGCATTGCTTGAGTCCTCAATTGTTTCTAGCGGGGAGCTATTCTCTATTTGCAAGGAGCTAGCATCTCTTCGCCATTTTATGACTCAGATGAATCCCTTTAGAGGTGCCTCTACATCCTCTAGCATGGTTGTAGGTATACAGGACTTTGCTCTTAATGCTTCCTCTCCTACCACTAGTGTCTCCTAGATTATTGATTCAGGTGTCTCTCACCATATGATTAGCATGCATTCCCTCTTCTCCACGTATGCTACTAGTTTTGGTCATGACACGGTTGGCATTGCCGATGGTTTTATGTCTTCTGTTGTTGGCACTAACTCTATTCTTATTTTTCCTTCTTTGTTTCTTTCTTTTGTTTTTCATGTTCCTAATTTTAAGTTTAATCTTGTTTATGTTAGTCATCTCATTATGTCTTTGAACTGTAGTGTCACTTTCTTCCCTACTTATTGTGTTTTTTAGGACTTTGTGACGAGGTGGACCCTTGGTAGAGGCCATGAGGAGAGGGGACGGTACCTTTTTGATGTAACATCTCATCTTGCCTCCTTGGTACAACAAACATCTTCTTCGTCGTCTTTATCTCAACTTATGCAGTGGCACTTTCAGCTTGGCCACCCATCTACTTTACTTTACAGAAACTATTTCAGTTTATGTAGTTTTTTTTTCTATATCTTCTTTGTATTGAGAAACTTGCAAGTTCACAAAACATTGTAGATCTTTTTATCCTTTGAGTACAAGTAGGGGTACCTCTCCTTTTTCTATTATTCATTCTAATGTGTGGGGTCCTACCCCTGTTACTTCTTTATTTGGTTTTTGTTATTTTGTTACATTTGTGGATGACTTTACTCGTACTACTTGGGTTTATTTGTTGTATGCTAAACATGAGGTGTTTTCTATTTTTCAATAGTTTCATAAAATAATTGATACTCAATTTGATTCAAAGATTTGTATTCTTCGTTCTAATAATGGAGGTGAATCATGTCTACCATTTTTTCCTCTTATCTCTCTCAGCATGGCCTCATCAAACTATATGTCCCAGGACTCCTAAACAAAATGACCTTGTTGAAAGGAAGAATCGTCATATATTAGAAATTACTTGTGTCTTGTTGTTTACCATGCATGCTTTGCAAGTTTTTTAGGCAGATGTCATTCAAACTGCTACCTATCTTATGAATAGGATGCTCACTCTTGCTCTTGATTTCCAACCTCCTCCTTCTCGTCTCTTTAGTCCTGCTCTTGGTTCCTCTCTTCCTCCCAAAGTATTTGGGGGCATTTGTTACATCCATGTTCCGAAGTTCGATTGACCCTTAAATGCATTTTTCTAAGTTATGCTCAAAATCAGAAGGCATACAAGTGTCACTCCACTCGGAGATGTATTGTTACCATGTATGTCACCTTCCACAAGACTGTTTCATTATTCTCTCCTAGCCATCCTCATGTTCAGGAGGAATCGTGATGTATGTGGAGATGAGGCTGCTCTTCCTCTTCTTGTTCTTTCGCATTTCTTTGATGTCGATAGATGTCATAGCAAAAGAGAACAAGACACTATTCTAAAGGGGACGGAACCCACTCAAAAAATGGATGGATGAAAGACTTTACCCATATGTTTGTTGGAAAGAGGAAGAAGGTTGTTCCTAGCTCTCACGTACCTCTCTAACAAGTCACTTCCTCTCCAGGTATTGCTCCCCCCATTCCTCCTAATAATTCTCATTCGCCCATTGTTGTTAAAAAGGGTACCCGTACTCAACACCCCATTACTAACTATATGTGTTATGACTCTGTCTCTTGAGTTTAGAGCCTTCTTTACCTCTTTGCCCTCTGTTTCTATTCCATGCAGCATCCATCAAGCTCTATCTCAGCATCAGTAGAAAAAGGCAATGGAGGAAGAAATACAAGTACTTGAGAAAAACAAAACGTGGGATGTTGTAGGTATTCCAAGAGGGGAAGAACCAATGGGGTGTAGATAACCATTCTCAAAAAAGTTCCAAACAAATGGCATTGTTGAATAATACAAAGCTAGGTTGGTAGCCAAGGGATAGACCCGGGCTTATGGGATTAAATACCAAGAGACCTTTGCTCTGTAGCAAAAATGAGTTCTATTAGGATCTTGATCTCAATTGCTACAAATCAAGGTTGGCCATTGTTTCAACTTGATGTCAAGAATGCCTTCCTCCATGGAGACCTTGAAGAAGAAGTCTATATGAGGCTGCCTCCTAGTTTCCCAGTTATATACAGGCAAAGGGAAGGTGTGCCACCCAAGAAAGGAACTCTATGGCCTCAATCAATCTCTTCGAGCATGGTTTAAGAGGTTTCAACGTGCTATACTCAAGAAAGGCAACAAGCAGTGCCAACATATCATACTCTCTTTGTGAAGCATCAGTGAGGGAAGGTTATGGCACTTATTGTCTATGTTGATGATATTGTAGTAGATGATTACTACAAGATCAATCACCTAAAAGGTTTTCTTGAAATGAATTTGAAATATAAAATTTAAGGCCTCTCAAATACTTCATTGGAATTGAAGTTGCTAGATCCAATGATGGTCTGATGGTCTCTTCCTCTCTCAACGCAAGTATGTGTTAAATCTCCTTCAAGACTAAGGATGTTAGGGTGTAGACCTTGTGACACTACCATTGAGTTTAACCACTGCTAGCATGAAGACAAGGGCCATAGACTAATTGATATTAGGCGTTATCAGAGACTTGTTGAAAAGCTTATTTACCTAACCTTGACTTGGCCAAATATCTCTTATGCGGTTGTAGTGGTCATTCAATTAAAGCATGCTCCCACAACTAAGCATCTTGAGGTTGCACTTCGCATCGTCTGTTATTTGAAAAAGAGTCCAGGTTAAGGACTCTTGTATCATAGAAGTCATGATCTTCGAGTAAAGACTTTCACTGATGCAAATTGAGTTGGATCTATAACTGATAGAAGATCCACCTCTGGCTATTAACCTTGTCTCTTCATGTAGCAAGAAGCAATCAATTGTAGCCCGATCAAGTGCAGAGGTAGAATTTCAAGCCATGGCATATGGGATTTGTGAGATGATGTGGATAAGTGGCTTCCTGAGAGAGTTGGAATTTAACTCTCATGAACCTACGAGATTATATTGTGACAGTAAAGCGGCAACTAGCATTGCTCATGACCCTATTCAGTATGATAAAACGAAACATGTTAAGGTAAATCGACACTTCATCAAGGAGAAGATGCAAACCAAACAAATTTGCATTCCCTTTGTGAAAACCAAAAATCAGTTAACTGATATGTTTACGAAAGGGTTGTGTAGTCCTAGTTTTAGTAGGATTATTAGCAAGCTTGGTATGCACAACATTTGCATACCAACTTGAGGGTGAGTGTTGGTGTATATGGATTGTATTTGGGTACAGAATGTAAGTGTATTTAGGGATACATGAGTGACATACTTGTAAATACCCAATGTAATAACTCAAGTATACATTAATAATATACCATACGTATGAGGGGGGATTCACAACTCTCTATACAATTTCTCTCTTCTCTTTTCTTCTTCTTCTCCTACAAATCCTAGGCTTAATCTACAAAAATCCACACATAGAAACACTAGATTGAGATAGATGATGAGCCTTGTAGTGGCATCAAAAAGCTTAGTGACCTATGTCGAATTATCTATAGACTAGCCCCTGTGAAAGATGTGACCACAAGTCATTGCATTACATTTCATAATATAAGGGTAGTTTCATCCCCAATCTTTTGAAGATGACAGCTTACGAGAGAAATTTGAGAATGTGTTCTTTTTAGAAACTTGGAGGAAGCAATTATTTACCCAAGGGAGAAAGATTCACACATTTGGAAGGAAAAGTCCATGGGCCAGTTCATGGTTAATTCATTGTGCGTCTCCTTGATAACGGATGTGGTGGAGGGGGCATCCTATACCCTCCAAAAGTGGAAGCCTTTGCTTGGTAGTGGCTCTTGACAAGATATTTACCAGGGATCATCCATGGGAGGTACAAATTGACTAATTGTGTACCATTTGTAGAAAACAGACACAAATTTAAATCATCTTCTCAGAGACTATGAGGTAGAAGAAGTTACTTTATGATGCTATTTGGAGTTAAATAGGTAACTCTGAAAACCCATGGGATCCTTTGCCTCATGCCTCAGATTGCTTTTGGCACCTGCAGGCCCGTGACAGAATTGTATGTGAAATGGTTCCATCTGCAATATGTTGGGGGATATTACGTATTTCCTGTTAGATTGGTCCCTAATTTTGTTTGAATTTACAGGCTTGAAAAGAACATCGGTTGGCTACAATTGGATGTATAAATTGTGGGAAATTGAAGACAATTTGCATTAAGGGAATGTTTTTTCCCTGTATTGAATGGATTTGCTACTTTCAATAAAACCTGTTTTGTTATTGATCACACACACACACACACACATGCACAAAAGAGGAAGAGCATCATTGCATCACTAAACCATGATCCAGATACACAAGTATCCTAGGAGTAAGACAAAAAGTATGTACCATTGTTAAAAGGTTAAAACACACACACCCTAAACCCAAAAACAAACAAACAAAGGAGGAAGAGCATCATTACATCACTTAACCACGATCCAGATACACAAGCTATCCAACAAGTAAAACACAAAGTATGTACTATTCATTAAAAGTTAGTAATGAGATGGGACTAAGAAAAATTCTAGCATCACTGGTCCCAGGTCATCACCTTTGGATTCTGAATCCAATGCCAGGTTCCTATTTCAATTTTGAAATAGTAATGATATTGATAAAAAAAATCAGAACCCAATGGTGCACACAGAAGGGCTACCATTGTCCTAGGCACCAGCTTAACATTTCTTTTGTCAAGAATTTGATCCAAAATATATGAACCCAGGTAGAGACAGCAAATAATAGATACCTTAGCTGAACGGAAAACTGTCCCGGAGCTTGGTTGAAGCTCCCCAGAAATTAATTTGAGTATGGTTGATTTGCCAATGCCATTTGGGCCAACCACTATAAAACAATTGGACACCAAGATTTAGAAAGTAAATTGGGGGGGGGGGGGGGGGGGA
>JAOXJP010085460.1:0-14850 GCA_025762735.1 Platanus orientalis | reverse complement strand
TCAGACACTCTAGTTTCACATCTTAGTTGATGTTCAATCACTCTCTCCCATAATTTCATTGTATGGCTCATAAGCTTAATCCCACGATAATTGGTGGAATTTTGAATATCCTCCTTATTCTTGTATATAGGGACCATAATACTTTTCCTCTACTCATCTGGCATTTTGTTAGTTCTAAAGATCTTATTAAAAAGTTTAGTTAACCATGATAAGCCATCGTCTCGTATACATTTCCAAACCTCAATTGGTATACCATCTGGTCCTAATGCCTTTCCTATCTTCATTCACTTCAGAGCCTCTTTAACTTCCGTCACACTAATCCTACTATGATTTCTAATCTCCTCTACTCTATTGATTCCTAAACCGACATTCCCTACATGATCTTCATTTAACAATTTTTGAAAATAGCTCCACCTTTCTTTAATCTCTTCATCTTTTACTAAAACTCTCTGATCCTCACTTTTAATGCATTTAACACTGTCTAAGTCTCTACATTTCTTATCCCTTATTATCACAAGTTTACATACACCCATCTCACCCTCCTAGTACCGAACTTATGGTAAAGGTCATCATATGCCTTGAATTTTGCATCGCTTGCGGCTTTCCTAACTTCTTTTTTAGCATTTTTATGTCTTTCTAGGTCTATATTTTTAGTCTTTTGCCAATTCTTATAAAAATATCTTTTTATCTCTAATGGTTTTTTGGATTTCATCATTCCACCACCAAGTTTCTTTAGATGGTTGCACTTTCCCTCTGGATTCTCCAAGATCCTCTTTTGCTACTCTTTTAATGAAGCTAACCATTTCATTCTACATGCCATTTGTATCTTCTTCCAAATTCCATTTTCCCTCATTTTTCAATTTGTCTCTAAATTTTGCTAATTTTTCATTTTTAGGCCCCTTATACATTGGAATGCACAATAGCAAAGGGAACTAAACTTCAATTAGGACTAGACGGATAAACAAACGAATAATATATGGTTAATTGACAGGGTTCACATTTGAAACTAGGAGAAAAATGAATCTAAGGAAACAACCATTGTAATAGGGATAATGAAGGGTTTCCAAGACAGTTGTGCCACTATAACAAATCATTAGAGCTGGATTTAGAGGTAGTTACTACATCATTGGAAGCTGCTGACATGGGGCAGCCAGAGGTGATGTAGTATCTAATAGAGATAGACCATCTTTCTCTTTTTTTTTTTGAAATCGGTAAGGTAATATATTAAAAGGGAGAAAAGGATACAACCAACATGAGACATGCTAGCAAAATCATACAAAAACACAGGGGTCGCTAGAAAGAAATATAAGCCGATGCTAATCAAAGAGAAACATAAACCCCAATAAAAAAGCCTTGTTAGATAGTTATCCACCACCTTCCTAGTCTGGTGACTCGATCCGTCGAAAATTCTTTTGTTCCTTCCCTCCCAAATAGACCACCAAAGAGCTGCCGGAATAAGAGACCATACCACATGCCAATATCGCTCCAAGCTCGATTTCTCTGCTCGGGCCAGTAATCAAGCAAACCTTTGACAGTTCCCTGATGAACCCATTCTACCTTGAAACTTGGCCTAGAAATGGGTCCAAATAGGGTACACCCATGAACAATGAAGGAAAAGATGGGCCGCCGACTAGCCTTCAGCGATACAAAGGCAACACCAATTTGGAATCACTGACCCTCGTTGGATCAAATTGTCAATGGTCGGAGCCCGATTCCACCACAGTTTCCACATAAAGGTTGAGACTTTGAGTTGGATTTGCGGGCATCTGGCACAGATTCCTGGATAACACACAGGCTTTGGAGTGCACAACTCTTCATGCATGGCCTTCACAGAAAATCCCACCTCATCCCGAATCCACATCGTCTCATCTTCCATATCAGGACTCCCAATCTGGTATGATTCCAACACCTCCAACAGACGCCCCATTTCTTCAATTTCCTTGTCGTTTAGGTTTTGGCGAAGCCTTAGGTTCCATGAGCAAAAAACTTGAGATCGGATCATGTGCTCCAACACCGACCCTTCTTTGGATTGAGCTAACCTGTAACATAAGGGGAATAAAGTTCTAAGAGGCTCCGTTGAACACCACACATCCTGCCAAACCTTTACCCTGTCGCCTTTGTTTACTTGGAGTTTGATGAGATTGGAAAATGCACCCTCATTTCTATTTATATTCTTCCATAGCCCACAACCCAAAGTCCCTCCCAGGTCTTTGCAATACCAATCCGAACTGTTTGAGCCATATTTCGCCTGCACAACCCTCCTCTAAATAGCACTCCTGTCGGTACCATACCTCCATAACCATTTGGATAGCAAGGCTATGTTCAGCTCCCTTATTGTTTGAATCCCTAGACCCCCTTGATTGACAGGGCTGCAAACATTATTCCACCCCATCCGGTGGATATTCCTCTTTCCGTTATTAGATCCCCATAAGAATTCTCTCTAAATGCATTCCATTTTTTGTAAGACAGATTTCAGAGCTTGGAAGAGAGATAGAAAATAAATTGGCGAGCTAGCAAGCACGTGTTTCAACAGAACAATCCTACCCTCAAATGAGAGATAGCTGCACTTCCAATGAACCAATCTACTACTCATTTTATCCAGCACTGGATTCTAGATTGCTTTGAATGATGATTTTGCTCCCAACGGAAGCTCAAGGTAATCAATGGGGAGAGGGAGGACATTGCAGCCGATAACATTTGCCATCTCCTCCACGTTGGGGACTGACCCAATTGGACTTAAAGTCAACTTACTCCAATTCACTTTGAGCCTAGTGGCCGCCTCAACAATGAGAAGAATACACCTCAAATTCTTGAGTCCCTCCAGGTTTGCATCTAGCATAAAGAGTGAATCGTCGGTAAACTAGATAAAAGGGACTGCAGGACCCCTTTCAATAGCCGAGATACCGTTAATCAACCCCACCGACTCTCCCTTCACTATCAATCTACCCAACAAGTTTGCCACCATGATGAACAAGTAAGGTGAGAGAGGGTCGCCCTACCTTAAGCCCCTGCTACCCTTGAAGAATCCATTATGGGTCCCATTAACAATCACCGGTAAGGAGGGGGATGAAATAGATACCTTCATCCAATTCCTCCACTTTGTTCCAAATCCCATACGCTCTTGAATTCAATCCAGATAGCCCCAATTTATACGATCATAGGCATTTTCCATATTCACTTTGCAAATGATACCAGGCCTTCGAGCTTTCAACATAGCATCAATAGATTCATTGGCCAATAAAGAGCAATCCGTGATTTGCCTCCCAGGAAGAAAAACATTCTGAGTCTCTAAGATCACATAGGAGAGCACCTTTTTAAGTCTGATAGCTAGAGACTTGGACAACACCTTGTAGAGACATCTCACAAGGCTAATGGGGCGATAATCCTTCACGTCCGCCGCCTCCTTTTTGGGAATAAGAGTGATAAAGGTGGTACTCAAGCTTCTCCACCATTGGTTCGAGGAGTAGAATGCATCAAACACTTCCATGATCTCCCTTCCTACATCCCAGCAGGATTTCAAGAATTTTGTTGGGAAGCCTTCAGGGCCAGGGGCTTTGTCGTCCTCCATGCTCTCAAGGCCACAATCACTTTCTCCACTCTGGAAGGCCATTCCAACACTAATATTTGATCCTCCTCAATGGTGCTCCACTCCACCCATTCCAAAATAGGGTGATTAGGCATTGGATCTCGGTATAGATTAGCATAGTAAAACTCAATAATGTCTCAGATCCGATCCTGGTTGTACTCCCATTGGCCTTGCACCATAATCCTGCTAATCTGATTAGTGGATCTTCTCAAACTAGCGGTTTTATGAAAAAATTTCATATTTCTACCCCCCTCCTTGAGCCAAGAGACCCGAGATTTCTGCCTCCATGATATCTCTTCCATCTTCAATAGCCTATCATACTCCCTTATTTTCTTTTTCTCCTCCTCCAAGCTACTCTCCATGCCTTTAGTATCAAGTCCTAATTGATTTAAGCAAGCTGATTTTCTTTTCTCTAATCCTCCAAATTCCTCTTTTTTCCATTTGATAATAGCATATTTAAGAAGCTTTAGCTTTTGCCCAAATTTAAAACTAGCCGAGCCCTCCACCTCAAACCTTGTCCACCAATCCTTGATTCTGTCCTTGAAGCCCGGGATTTTCAAGTCACATCAATTCAAATATGAATGGACGAGCGCTCGAAGAAATTGCATTAACATTAAGGATGACATGGATATGATCCGAGCCCGGACCTGGGGGCGTTTCTTGAGATATTGTATCATGTTCCATGTTCCATCCAATCCGCCGTGAAGAGAAACCGATCCAAGCGATTAAATTCTCTTTTTCCTTGATCGTTGGTCCAGGTGTATTTAGCCCCTTTCAACGGCATATCCACTAGACCCCACTACCCAATGAAATCATTAAACCTCCACCTATTTTGGGAAAACATGGAAGCCCCAAGCCTCTCATCCGGATTCCAGACTACATTGAAACCTCCCCCAATACACCAAGGAGCTCCCCACTTTGTACTGATTCGGCCAAGCTCCTCACTTACTCCCCTAAAATCTGACCCATCAGCCGGCCCATACACACCCTAGAAAGCCCATTTACACCCATCTTTCTTATTCCTGCAAAGCATAGACACAGAAAAATCCCCAATGCTATTATCCAGCATCTCCACCACATCATAATTCCATGCCACCAGAATACCACCTACAAAAGAGATAACCGATTTATGGATGTAATCAAAATGTTTACGTCCCCACATATCTATAGCCCACCGCCTGTCCAAACAACGTAGCTTAGTTTCTTGAATAGTTAGGATATCCACTTTCCGCCTTTTTATGAGCTCGCGGATTCCCCGCCCTTTCTCCACCCTCCCTAACTCCCTAACATTCCAGGTACAGATTGAGATCTTCATCTTGCGAAATATGTTGAGATGACCCAACTCTCCCCTTCCTCCTTCTGCTCCTCCCCCTTTCATACTGGTCGTAATTGACAGTAGATTGTAGGTTGCGCAGTTCCTTGGGTTTTCTAGCACTTTTCAAAATTTTGGATAGACTATTCAGCTTTCTGGGGCTCTAGCTCCTTCTCCTTTCGATTTCCCAAAAGAATTCTTCCACCCGCTCTTCCAGTCCACAAAATGCGCACCCTAGCCTTCTTTTCACTTCAGCCATCTTCTTAATAGCCCATTTCGAGTATTGAGATGGAGGGGGAAGCATCATAATTGGTTCGATGATAGATACTCCATCTTCCTCCTCAAACTCCTCCATCTGTTTGTCACAGTTCCCACTATCCGTAATTAACCCATCCGTTGTATAGTCACCCCACATTTTGTGTCTATCGTTCACCTGATTCCCCCGAGTGTCCTCTTCACAGAATATAGGAGTGATAGTTTCTTCACCACCAACTGATGATCCTCTTAGCAATCCCACCCCACTGCATCCTTCTCATGATCCTTTGTTGACTGATATTGGTTTGGACTGGAAATCCCCTGAAAAAATATAACTCCCTACCCTCCCATCCTCCTCATCCTCCTCGTCAGCAAAATCATAAGCATTCAATTTTGCCTTACCTTTGCCTCCCATTTCCCATCGCCAATTTGAAGTGACATGCTGCTAATTCCCTTCCTTAATTACAATACCTGGTAATCCTTCCTTTTTTGGTTGCTGTTAGGATTGGATCTATCTGAGACGACTTTTCCATCCTTAACCTGGTTCTTCACTCTCCATTTCTTTTGCCATGAGCTACGTACCCTCGAGATCATGGACTGACCATGTGGTGCCTCATCGCCTTTGGTTTCTACCTCTGCGAGCTAAATTTTCACGGTGTGTGTTGTTCTGCTTTCCTTCCCTTTTAATGGCCCTCTTGGGCTTAGGCTTTGGAGCTCTCATCAGAGATCTATTATAGTAGATCTGACCCATGCGAGTACCCCTCATTTGAGGCCCACATGATTCTGGGCTTGAGTCACAATCGTTGATGCCCATTTTGGGCATAATAGGCCTATTTGTTTTTCTGCTTTGCCTAGTCCCTCCGATTTAACCTAAGCCCATGATTGGTTGACCCATTTCCGAAATTGTCTTCTTCCTACCAGTTAATTTTAGCCTGGCTTCCATGATGTGAAACCCTATTCTCTCCGTACCCTTTCAAATTTGAATTTGACTTCAGCTCGCCGTTGACATGCCTTTTATCACCATGGCCCATTTCCGGTGGCAATCTCCTTATCATCTCCCTCATCCTCTCCATGGGAAATACCAGGGGCAGTTCTCTCCTCCACGACACTACTTTGTAACTCAGCATTCCATCGGAAATCCAAACAGCCGGCAGAGCTAATTCCGGGCACTGCACCCTGATTTCAAGCCACTCCCACGAGTCCATCTGGATGGTATCCGCCTCCTTTAAACCCCCACATAGTTCACCTATTTTTTCAAATGTAGCCTTTCCCCATAAATGAACTGGTAGCCCATATATCCATACTCCATCATTGTCGACGATGTCCTCCCTACATAAGCACCCAGCCTATTGGAGCCAAACATCCAACAATATGCCCCCTCCTCCCACTTTTGCACTCCTTCCCGTAGGACTCTTTGAGCTTCCACAATGGAGGGGAAACTGAATAAGAACAAACCCTTCAGCAGATATTGGACCTGTAACTCACCCGCAACCTTCCACGTCTTCTTCCCCCAGATTCGAAGCGTGTTGATGCTAACTTTTGGTCCCAATACCCTCCCTACCAGGCATGCCTTCATTCTGTTCATACGTTGCGTCAAGTCCTCAAGGTGAAACTTGAGTACCGTAGAGTCTTCTACCTTTCCCACCTTGGGGCTATTAATGGATGGCCATGTTATGTTCCTCTGCAGAGCATCCTTGAACGACCCCACCTTGCTCGCCCTACTTTTGCCACCATCCTGATAGACATCTGTAGGCCCCACATCCACCTTTATGCGATACTCATCTCTCGGGATTTTGCTGTTACTCTCTCCATTGCCATCCCCCCAAGATACCCCTTTCGGCCCCACTCTCTGATTCCTCCCCCGAATTGATGAACCTTTGAATGGGACCACCCACTGAGGTGGGTCCTTCTGTCGCCGGTGTTCACTCATCGCTGGTGTTCATGTCAAGGGGCCTGAGCGGTTGAGGAGTTGCTATGATCCCCTACTAATCACCTTTGTCACTAAATTCTGAAAAATACAGTATGGAAGAAAGAAGGTAACATTGCATTTTAAAGATACGGTGACAGAATAAATTCAGAGTGAACTTGGGAACGTGTAATTCCGAAGATAAAAGCATATTGGGAGTAGCAGAAACATTCCCTTTATTGGCGATAGAGCAATAGGACTCATCGGCTATTTGATTTGTTGCAACTAAAACAAATATGTTACAACGAAAAAAGAGATGGTATACCAGTCATATGATATGTACTACCTGAATCATTGGTCCAAGGAATGTCTGGGAGACGCACAACTGCTAAACAAGAAACACTTCCAGGCAATACCACAGTTGACTTCAACTTCCGACTCAACAAAATCTTAAAAGGTTGCAGTAATCAAAATACAACAAAGGACTATACAGTCCTATTTTCCATTCTTCTAGGATGGCATCATGAATCAACACGACCAAGTATGCTACCAGGTTATATAACCCATGGATACAGTTGATACAAACTGTGAATTCCCAAAACCTTCAATGGAAGCCTTCACAACACTAAACCACTCAAACAGACCTCGAAACACCATTTGAAGCTACTTTGAGGGTCAGCTGGCAACCACCAAACCTTCTACATGCTTGATTGTCTATAGTAATTGCATTGTCAAACATCAATATGGGGCTACACATTCCTATCTCCTCAACAACTTGAGTCTGCCAATTCACACACACTTCAATATATCAACCGGAAGACGTGATTTGCTGCAATCACACATTTGCGATGCCTTCAACCAATACTTAGTAGACCTAGGAAACAACCACTACTCGATGGGTACATACCTCTCAAATCATGTCAAAATGATGAAAAATCCTTTAAATCACATCAGAATGATGAAAAACCACTAGATACCTTAAAAAATACAGCATACGGCCACTTTAACCAACCCCAAAGGGTTGTTGAGACTCAATTCAAGCACTTCTGGTCACCAAAATACTCTGAAAAGGAGAATAAAGTTCAAAAAATGAAAAATTTAGCTGGACGGGTATACTGGGAGAACGAAAATCAACACTGGCACTTCAAATCAATACCAAACTGCCTGAGATTTGATTTGAAAGATTCCTACTGTTGCAACGACGTAGGATCTACAAATCAATCACATCTAATAAAATCCCTATGCAAGTAGATCGAAAAAAAACCCAAATCCTGGCTTCCGATTTTCATACCAAATAACCTCTTCAAAAACATGGCTAGAGAACTCCAAAAATCATGAAATTTTTTCCAAGAAATACCTCAAAACCATCGTCTCCTGATTTCAAGGAGCTACTGCTTGAGTCACTGTTGCTGTCTGTACTGCTTGCTGATGTCAACCGTATGGCATGTTGATGTCAGCAAGATCCCTGGTATGTGCTTACTTGATAGGTTGTTCTAGCTTTGGTACCAAGTAGGAATTTCTGTCAGGGTTTAGTTGGATTAGAGTTTTGTAGAAGAGAAGAAGGGGGAGAACCCAGAAAAAAAAGGAGAGAAGAGAAGGGAAGAGAGAATTTGGGAAATACGTATTGGGTAGAGTTTTGTATTTCCATTACTTTTATTAAAAATTATAATATATATAAAGCATACACTATAGGGTATAGTATAGTATGCTTTATACCATACAACCTCTAATTGTACATTAGGAAATTATTACAGTACTGCCATGCTCTTATGAATACATGTATTCCTACAACCGTTACTGCTGGGCCTGTGCAATATACATGATCCCGAACCCACATTGCTTGATGTATCATGTACGGATTGATTCCCCAATTTCTTATGTCTGCTCTACATTGTCAACGTTAAAATCTTGAGATAGGGCTAAAAGTGATGAAATGATGATGGAGCTGTTTATATCGTTTTCCTTGGTATTATGCAATTTTGTTATTTTGAGGATGTTGTGCTCAAATAATTGGACTGATTATTTTGTTTTGTGGTTGAGCCTGCACCTCTTAGATTGATTAATTTTTTTGTGGAGAAAGTGATATTGAGAGCACCTACATTGTAAGACAATTATTATTATTATTATTATTATTATTATTTGATGAGAAAAAGGAAATAATATATTAATAGAAGCAAACAGGGGGATAAGACATCCCCACTATACAAGCAAAAAAAAAAAACTTCGCATGAAATATAATCCTCCCCCACAGCTGCATCAGGCCTATAACATTATCCCAAATCCCTCAATAGGCCTCCTCTCTCCATTATCATAACCCTGACAATCATAATAATTTTTTATAACATTTTATATGATCACTTTAATGTTTTTTAAAAATTGAAGGACTTTAGGTCAGGTAGCTTGGTGGCACCATGTGCAAGCTTATTGACAAAGTCTAAGAGTAATTTGGAAAAGTTGGAAGGCATCTTTGGGATGTGAGGATGGTGTACTTCTGATCTCCTACTTGGGATTGTCTCTTGGGTTGAGTTGCTCGACGGCTATTTGGAATTTGGTGGCGGAATGATTTGAAAAGAAGCTGGTTGATCGGAATAAGGATTCTTATTTGAGGAAAGTAACTCTGATCTGAAGTAGCCTTTTTATCCTAATACTCTCTCTCTCCCCACCAACTAGAGAAGTTGGAAAGAGACTCTTAATGGTCTAAATGAGGCCAAAAAAATACTGCCTCGTTGATTGGAAGCTGATGCATTGCTCCAAGGAAAAAGGAGGATTGGGCCTTAGACTGTTGAGATTGGTGAATAATGCATTTGCAGACAAATGGTTATGATTGCTGGTTCTAAATTGGAGAGTCTATTGAGGGTTTTTGCAGGCAAGTATAGATTGCTGAGAAGTCTTGAGGTTTCCAGTATCTATGGGACTAGTATAGGAAAAGGCATTCTCAAGGCTTCAACAGTTCTCAAAGATTCATATCCTTAAGAATTTGGGGGAGGGGATCATGTAAGGTTCTGGGAGGCCACATGATGCAGTGATACACCAGTTTGGATAGTGTTTTGGTATGGAGTGGAAAGTCGATCTACTTATCAGCTTTCTTGCTAGGGTGGACCAAGATATTATGTCTAGCAATTTGGTGGACACCTTAAGATTTGAGTGGATTATTCATAGTTATATTCTTTTTACTGTCCATTGATGGGGCAGGAGTCTCATTCCTAATATAATTCATTTCGAGTCCCCATATTCTATCTAAAGTGGACATCTTCATGTGAACCGTGTTCCTTGACTAAATTCTTATAGTTGGCCATCTCATTTTGAGGAAGAAAGCTATGCTCAATATGTATTTCTTGTGCGGGTGAGAGAGCGCTTTTGGAAGGATATGTGGTGCGGGTCGTTGCCTCTAGCTGATGCATACCCGGAGATGTTCATCCTTGCCATGAATAAATAGGGATAGTTAGTGAGTGTCTTTTTGCAGGAATGGGGTTTCGATTGCGAGGGACCTTCATCTTAGATGGCTCCTTAATGGTTGGGAGATAGAAGCGGTTTCGTGTTTGGTTCAAGCTTTAGATGCAGCTAAACTGGGCACCGGTTTGGAAAATGATGTATCATTGTGGACAAGGGAGAAGAGTAGTTGGTTTTCTGTTAAATCCATGTATCAGGTGTTGATTCCTCCGAGCACTACCTCCTTTCCAATTAGTCTTGTTTGGCTTTCCAGCATGCTGACTAAAGCCTCCTTTCTCTTCTTGTTGGCGTACTGGGGTAGAGCTCCGACTGTGGACAATCTCATGGCTAGGGGAATGCAAGTTTCTAATAGGAGTAGCATGTGCTGTATGAATGGGGTAACAGTGAGTCATTTGTTCGTTCATTGTCCTCTATCCTACTCTATTTGGGTCTTCTTTCTTGCCAAATTTAAGTACCGTTGGGTGATACCGGAATCAATGCACGTGCTACTCGAGTTTTGGAGCCATGTACCGAAGGAGGGCTTGTCACCAAGGGGGGAAGTTCTGTGTCAATGTATTCCTATCATTTGTGGAGCGAAGCTCCTGCAACTTTGATGAGTGATCTACAGAGGCTGTAAAATTATGTTTGATCAAGTATTTTATTTTATTTTATTTTTCACAGTTTTGATCTCCATGTCTTGCTTTTCTGTCAATGAAAAGTATCATGTTTTGTACTGGTTATGTTGTTGATACATATCTTAGAGGGCATTCTCATCTCAATAATCTATTCTCAATTGTTATTTTGGTCAAATGTAGAGATAGGTAGAGATAGTTGTGTAACTTGTATCTTCTCTTTCTATCTAGTCCTTTAGCTATGCTTCAATTTTTATTTTCAGGATTTCAACCATGAAAATACTGCAACTGTGCTTATCCACTGTGTAATATATTATATAGCATCTTTCTTTGTTTCTGCTTTTGATAAGTGTACAAGATTTGTATGATTACCAGAGTTGCTCATTGTATTTGTCTTGTCTGATCCAGTCCTACAGTTGGATTGGTTTTGTATCCTTTTTCTCTTTGCTTTTAATTAAATTTTCTGTTACTAATAATAAAAAAAATTCCATGAGCTTAGACTTGTTGTCATGTAATTATAGGTGTATACAGTTGGCCCTGAATATGCACATGCTGAAGCTAGGAAGTCTCCTGTTGTTGATGGTGTTGTGATGAGGAATACTGATGGAAAAGAAGTAAGTAAAATGTTTACATTTTGTACATTAACATCCGAGTTATTTGCTTATTTTCATTTATAGTCTATTTTGTTTTGGGTTTCTTACTGTCGTGGTGTCTGTTACTGTTGTTTGTTATCTTGTTATTTTTCCATTGGTATTGAACAGTGGAAGTTACACTCGCTCATCAATGCTTGGCATAAATGATGGTCTGATTACCTATTGTCTCAAGTAATTTAACCCAGCTGAATCGGGTATATTAATTCGCTCAATTATTTCTACCTGGACTTAATAATCTTTGTAGCCAATTTGGTATTTCATTGCCAAGTTCTTGTGGTCAAATCTATCTGGTTGCTAATTATGGAAACGCAAGGACTTTTATTTGGTAATTATGTTCATTCATTTAGTTGTGCATGCATAATTTAGTCCAACTTGCCATCTAAGATACCCAGATACGGATATGGATATGGACACTGATGTGGGAGATTGTGAAACAACTCTTCATTTCTTTAAATTAGCACACATGGATACGAGTATCCCTTCCATAAGCCAATGGTGTGCATTTACTTTTCATTATTTTTATGCTAAATATATTTTTCTGGGGTTGGGTGTGTTGTTGTCAGAAGGTAATGTGGATGTGGTCGGGTATTGTAATGGGCTTCAGGTTGAGCTGTGTCGACTGTTTGGGGTTTATCTGTTTTCCCTCGGAGTAAGTAGGTGGGACCTTTGGCTATGTTGTTGGCGAATTTTTTTTAATGGAAAATGGGTTGGGCTGGGCTGTCCATCTGTTCCTGTTTTGGTCCATGGACTTCTCTCCATCCCTTTCTTTGGGTTTTTATGTTACGCCTTTGGCATTTCTTTTTTATATTTTCTTTTTAACACATTATCTATAAAAAGAAGAAAAAAAATTCAATATAGCTTCTAATATTTATGAAGTTTTTTTGTAGTATGGTTTGTTTGAGTATACCATTAATATATTTTCTTTGATAGATATTAAATAGTGGAGCGGGGTAGGATTTTAACAAATAGCATGGTTAGAGACAAGAAACTTTTACTCTCGAAGAATACTTTCATTATCCTTTGTAGGTATTGATATTTTATCATGTCGATATGGGTAAATTAAGGATGGTTTCAAATGTCTAGAAATGTCTTAAATGTTGCTCGACGTATGTCTCTTTCAACTAGTACCAACATGGAACGTTTACCTACACTGACATGAGACATTAAATACATTATAAAACTTCATTTTTTTGGTTAACATGATGTATAATGTCGACACGTCGAGTGGATATTTCCCTTTTGTAGTGTATTATAGCATAATGTCGACCTTGTGTCTGTAGAAGTGTACCGAAGAGGGTATATTGGTCATATGCATACTTCTTATTGTATTTCTCTCCAAGTATACTCATATACTCACATAAGGGTATGGATGTAAATATACATTAACTTTATTATATCTTGAATAATACAGCCGTATGAGGTGAATAATCTTAGACGATTTTCACCCTAAAGTTCTCTCTTTCTCTCTCTTCTTCTTTCTCTTATTTTCCATCATTTTTCTACGAATCTACAAGCTTTGTACTTGAGTTTTCCAACTTGGTATCAGAGCAGGATCACATCTTGAAGAACCAAGGTATACTGGGCGAACAGTAAAGCTGACGTATGCATGGCCGTACATGGTGTTAGGTCTTGATTTTTCACCAGTAAATAGATCTCGATTTAAGATGAATTATCAGCATTTTTTCAAAATTTTTTGATGCTAGGAAGTGGGTTTTTCGAGTGATTTTGTGTTAAGATCGAAAAAACCTCATATCTAAGAAATCGGCTTAATCCAATCATATAGGGAGTTTTTTTTGAGGTTAATCAGAAGATGGTAGGTTGTTTTTGCATAAGGAATCATATGCAAAAGACCACATTTGATTTGGTTGAAGTTTCAGGGCGTTCCAACAATTTTCGTTAAAACGATAGGTACGTCCCCCCCCTCTAACGACGACTGCTTTCAAAAATATTTTTGTTCTTTGCACTGCCATATTATGGGTTCTTAGAGGTTGTGTAATGAAGATTGGGCATCCTACTAATCAAGTTAAAAATATTTTTTGAGCTGTTAGAGCCTGTTATGGGTTTTTTGGGTCTGTTCCAGACTTTGTAGATGTTGAGGCAGATCTATGCTACATGTTGGCGTGTTGTGATTGATTGAAAGGTTGTATAACCTTGTGTATTTGTTGTGGTAGAGGCCTGTGGAGCTTTAGTTATGCTCTTGAAGTGTGCTGATTGATCTGCTCGATAGGTAAAATGTCTGAGGTAAACCAAAATACCGGAACTTCAGCAAACAAGGAAGAAATTAGTATTGATGGAGTTGTAAATGAGTCCCCAAACACACTCATTACTATAGTTTGTTTTGATGGCACTAATTTTTTGGCTTGGTCCCAATCTACTAAGTTGTTTATTACAGGGAAAGGCAAATCTGGATACCTAAATGCCTAAGTCAAATGACCCATTGTTTGCAAAGTGGGAGGCTGAGAACGCTATGGTGATGTCCTGGATTTTATATTCTATGCAGCTTCACATTGCTAATAATTATTTGTTTTTACCCCCAACGAAAGCCATATGAGATTCTGTTACGAAAACCTACTCCAAGAAGGGCAATAAAGCACGAATATACGACTTGTATCAGAAGGTTTCAAAACTTAGGCAAGGTGATCAGCCCCTGGCCACATATTATTCTACTCTTCGCAGTCTATGGGAGGAGATTGATTTTTACAAGACCTTTAAAGCTCATTGTTAAGAAGATGTGGCTTCATATGATCAGTAGATTGAGGAAACACGTATCTTTGAGTATTTAGCTGGTTTACACTCGGATTTTGAACCTATGTGGGTACAAATTCTTGCCAAAGACCCCTTCCTCCATTGGATGAAGTTTTCTCATATTTGTTCCAAGAAGAGGACCGCTAACATCTCATGATTTCACCTCAGTAGACTCTAGTTGACCAATCAACAGTGATATCCTCCTCTCAACGTAGGGGGAGTACCTCTTCTCGTGGGCGTGGTGGTGGAGGTTGAAGTGGACCATTTTCTAATGACAGAGACAAATTGAAGTGTTATCACTGCGGTCGTTTTAGACACACAAAGGAGACATG
>JAOXJP010085449.1:0-14850 GCA_025762735.1 Platanus orientalis | reverse complement strand
TGACAAGCTGGGAATGCTGAATATTTATTCTCCAGCTTGAGGGGGAGTGTTAGTAGATATTAGTGTATGTGTAGCAGAGGGTATTATTGTCTACTATACCTATATATGTATGTAGTCTACACTGTACTATATAGTATAACCTAATGTTTCACATAAATAAAAATATGAGTTGTGTGGAGGCAGTCATACGATTCTCTCTTCCCAGTTTTTTTTTTTCCTTATTTTTTCTTTCCTTCTCTTCTTCCCTTCTTCTCCTTTCTCTAAACTTAAGTTCATTAAATTCTAACTGAGCTCTCTCACGATTGATCTTTGGATCAATCTTTCACCTTAAATAGGGTCGCCCAACACCCTAACACATCCCCGAAGTGTTGTTTTGATTAAAACTTCGAAGATGAGGGTTTGATGATGAATCTTCTTGCAACTGCTATGAATTCAGCAAAACAAATTTGTAGAAAATCAATTAAAAGATGAAGAAAGAAGTGGTGAGGGGACCTTTAACCGAGGGGAGGGAGTGGCCTCCACTACTAGCATTAAACTAGGTGAGGGCCCAGTCCCATTCCAGGGTTTTGGGTCTCCAACCTGTAGAACAAGGAAGAAGAAAAGAAGAACACGTTAGAACTCAAACTGTAATGTCACATATCCAAAAAATCTGGTCGTGGGTTTCTCTTATAGATCCCCATGGCTAGGTTATTACAAAAAGTCTCCCTATGGACTAAAATAACCTTAAGCTCCCAATACATTTATCAAAACTGCCCTCTAACTAAAGTAAAAGACAAAAAACACCCTAAGAGACAACTGATGACTAAATACCCTAAAAAACCTGTGTCCTCCCTTGCAAGAGACACAAACAAATGTAAAATAAATAAAAACAACTATAATAAACTCCAAATATAATGCAAAGCCACTCTCGGCCATGATGGCCTCATCATACTGAGGGAACTACAACATGTTGCAAGAGTTTTGTTTTGGTTTTTATGTGCCTTTATGAGTTTAACATAAACAAAAAATCCTCATTTTTGGTGATAATGAACCATATCTTCTTGGCAGCACCTATACCAATCCCCTATTCCTCTCTTATATGTTATGCATTTGTGTTTCTGTAGTTTTTTGAGTTTTGAGTATGTAATCAAGCTTTTTTGAACATTCCCTGAAGTTTCATTGAAGGTCTTCATGTTTTATCCAGATATTCTCCTAATTTTCACAGATTTTCCATTATTTCAAAACATTCCAATTTGATTTCCATAACTCACTAGGGTGAAACTTGAAATCAATATGATCAGGATGGGTTATATTCTACCTGGTTATTATTTATTGTAGCTTTGCTTATATGTATGCTTTATGATGTTCAGTATGCAATAAGTGTACAGATCTGAAGGTTGATTGAGTCTTGGAACCTTGCTCTTGAACTTGAAGAACTAACTCGTCGGGGCTTCGTATCACCCTGATTGTATTCTTGTGTGAACAAGTCAACAAACAAAACATGGTCTTTATAGATGGGAAGAATCTGTAGGTATGTCCATGTGCATACTTTCTACATGTTACTGTCACACACTAAGAATAATGATATAAATGAACTTTCATGAATAATTTCTACTCCAAAACATTATACATGAACAATTCAAAAACTCCCGCTTTCTGGTGTAAGGGATGCAAGCATAGCCTCGTGTATACAGGCATCTTCTTTCTGATCTAGTATATCAGGAAAGTGTGCAGGCGAAAGGAAGAAGCAGGCAGTGATCTTGGTGGGGTCTGCTGGTGAATCCCCATGGACCATAGTGACTCGGTACATGGATCTAGAAATGGTAGTGGAGGAGGTGGTATAGAGGAGGAAGAGGAAATTATACAAAAAATAGAAGAGTTGATGGTTGATTGCATTGTGGAGATTGACAAGGAGTTAATGAAAATAGACCCGGAGGAATGGGAGTTTAGTATTTAAACTCTTACACAATAAGTACTTTAATGCCCAAATCTTTGTGAGAGTTCAAGTGGCCTCTTGGAAGATCCATAAGGAGGTGGAGATTCATCGTCTGGGGAACAGCCTGTTCATTGCAAAGTTTGCTCACCAGATGGATTTTGAGAAAGTAAAGAATGAGGGGCCTTGGTCCTTCGACAATCATTTGGTGCTGATCAGAGAATATGTGCTGACTATCACCCTGGCAGAGATTTAATTTGGTTTCACTGAATTTTGGATTTAGTTACGATCCTGAAGAATATGTGAAGGAGGAAGGCTCTTTTCTCTGGGTGTGGATAGGTGTGAACATTAAACAACCTGTGAAACATAGCTTGATCTTTTTTTTTGATCGATAAGATAAGCTTTATTGAAACTGAGAAAAGCACGAGGGATATCAACCCAGGAAGCCTGGCATTAATGTGTGGATTAACTATGAAAGAAGGCCTGTTTTCTGTTATTACCGTGGTGCGTTTAGGCATAAGGAAAAGAATGTGAAGAAAACTTTGAGGATTCTATAAATGGAGTAATGGTTAAAGACCTCAAAAAACTCAATAAATTTGGACACCATATGTGAGGGAGTTCCCCAAAGAAACGGTTCTAGAGCATATGGTCATTCCAACCACGATTCCTTAAATTATTAGGCCAGTCCTCCTCTATAGTCTGAATAGCCCAGGTAATACCTTGGAGCAATTTTTTGTGAAGCAAAATTTGATTGGAGAGATGGAGTTGGCTGGTGGTTACTGGCAAGGTTCAAAATTTCGATTTTGATGGATAGTTTGCTTGGGGGATTTCACTAGAATGTTTCGAAATAATGGAAAATTTTAGGAAATTTCAATGTGAACTGCTGTGAAAATTTCAACCTATGTTGAGCATGATTACACACTCAAGATTCGAAAAAACTATATAAAGCATTTAATTTATGTTCAAGTTAATCATATAGTTAAACAAGTGGAAACTACTAATTTTTTTATAGATAAATGAAACCAAACCTATCAAATTGTTTGATTACCTCACCTAATTCTTCATCTTAAATTAGTCATTTTGTAAACAAACTCTATATAACAAAGTTTTCCTAGCATATATCTGATTTATGCATACACATACGTAAATCATTTTTGATTATATAAATATATGTTTTATCATTTTTAAGAAGAAATCATTTAATTATTTTATAAACAAAAAGATTAAACAAAAATGTTTAATAGAAAGGAGTTAAGTGTAGATATTATTCTTGGTATAGAATCAACAAATTGAAAATTATAGCAAACAGATAGATTTAAGATGGGCACAACTCATGCATTCTAAATCCTGTTGAAAGTATTGAGATCAACAAAACTTCACCAAAATCTTATCAATATTTTGCAAATATTGACATAGTTTCAGTGACATTTCGATCAAATTTTGGAATTTTTGCATTCCTCCAGTATTTCATTTCACCACCGATTGAAGTGGGGAAAATTTGAAAAAATTTCGATAAATTTCACTGAAATTTTGAACCATGGTTACTGGAGCATAGGATGTGAAACAAGCCCACTACTAGTCTAACTCACCATGACAACTGAGTTCACTCACTGGGTCATAGAGAGAAATTTGGGCAGGGGAAGTTAGTCAATGGGATGGAGGAGTACTGAGGGGGCAAAATTGCATGATAATATGGCTTTGATTTCAATGTCTCCGATGTCTAGGGAAGCTTAAAAAAAGATCGATTTTATGCCCTAAATTCCCAGATACGCATTGGTTCTGTAACACGACAGATTATCTTTCTTCACCTTCCTCCTAGCACATGGGTTGGCGAGGGAAAGAATCCACCCAAAATTTCTTTTGAAATTTCAGCAGCATAACTGCTGTTAAGTGGACCTAGGGGAATGAATAGTAATCCCATTTATTTAACCTGTAAGTACCTAATCGTCAACAAATATAAAGCACTCCCAATATACTCATTCTTATCACTATAGCTGTCCACCTAATAGCATACATCTATTCATTAATATCTATCCATCCATCCACATCCATAAGTTAAAATAAATAAATAAATAACCAATAAAGGTATGTAAAACTAGTTCAAAACAATAAATCTTAGTCTAAAATCAATGAATCTAAACTGTGAAGGTTTCCAAAATAATTAAAAACTCATATGGTCTAGTAAAGAGCCGCCTATCACATATCTTGTTCTATAACTCTCTATAAGAAAATCTGTAAGTAAAATATGCCAACTACATGGTAGTTGACTCTTGAGCTACTTTGAAACTCTGCTCCTCTTGTTCTGGTATTTGGCTAGGACTCTTTGCAAGGTCAGTAATTTTTTTAGGTAAGCTTTACAAGCTCAGTAAGTAGAAACCAATTTTTCTATAATTAAGATTTGGGGGAAAACAACATAAGAATCTTAATCCACAATCATCATCATAATTCATAGCATATTTAATAACATTATGTCAAATACACAAATAGTAATTTGTAAGCATCATCAACAAGATACATATCAAGTAACATGTAGAGTCATACACATCTTACCATATGGGATATCCATTATATCATAACATATTAGTGCTTGAATCAGCTGGAATTCAATGGAGAACTGTGTCACACATGGTTCGAAAATTTGCTGATTCGGCCTTGGATCGGATCAGGATCGGCCGACCCTGATCTTGAATCTTGGGTTGGATCGGATTTAGCCGCGGATCGGCTTTGGATCGGATCAGATTATGGATCGGTAAGCCGGATTGGGCAATCTGGATCGGGATAGGCCATTTTGAGCCAAATTTTCATGTTTTGTTTGTTAATCTTGGATCATTTGATCCTTTCAAGGATCGGTCGATCCAAACATGGATCAGATCAAGATTGGCCTTATTCAATCCCAATTCCAATATTTTGATCCATGTGTACATGTAAATAATAGCATTCTCAGCCACAAGATAACTAGGCCGCGTATACATACGGCTTTTTAAACCATGCTATCTCATATCTTGAACCATGTCACGTTTCTCATACTATTGTGGTTGTATCAGCATGCTAACTTATAATAAACTCTGCCATGCAACCTTAGGATGCTTATAAATGTATCATTAAGATCAATTTTCAATTCAATTATTAGACCCAGAGCTCTTTAATTAGCTAATCATGGGTTGGTGGATCAGTGGCCTTGGGGGTTTTCCTATATCCATTTGGCATGCCTTATTGGTTTCTGTCTAGTTTGTCTTTATATTTCCTATTGTGATATTTAACTCCAAATTTGATAATTTAGATGATAGAGAAAACCCGTAAAGATTTCTGTCGGGTAATGCCAAATGGTGACAAAAAATTTCATCTTTTGGGATGTAAGAAGAAATGCGTTCTAGTAGAGCAAGGGGGTTGGGGTATAAGGCTTTTGAAGCTTATGAATCAAGCTCCACTGGCTAAATGGCTGTGGTGATTTGGGGAGGGGAAAAACAACTTATGGAGGAAGACAATAGAAGCAAAATGCAAGGTATGTAATAGGGGATGGGATTCTATGAGGCCAGACGGGGCTTTTGGTTATGGGGTTTGGAAAGGTATTTCAAATTTTATGAGCAATTCCTAACAAGGGTGGCTTCTCATGTTAGAGGGGGGGGGTCATAGGTAAGTTTTTGGAGGATATATGAAGTGGCAACTCCCCTTTGGTGGGGGGATTTTCCATGTTATATCGACTCTTTATGTGTTGAGATGGAATTGTGAAAGAGCATTGTTGTAGGGAGGAAGGAAATATTGTATGGGATTTGCATCCTAGAAGGCCATTAAATGATTGGAAGATGGAGCCAATGGTTCGGCTTATAGCAACGCTTCATGGACTCTCCATTAGGAGACGGGAGGAGGAGAAGAGATAATGGTTGGGGGACAGAAAAAGGGGTATTTTCCATTGCCTCTTATTACATGCAGGTAGTGGGGAAAAGGAAGTGAGTTCATTGCAGGCGACATTTCTACTATGGTTGGTATGCCTAGGAAAGGTTCTAACAATCGATAACCTTATTGTTGGGAGTGGTTTTATTTCCAGCTGTTGGATCTTAAGTGATCCAACGGTGGCTACTTTGTGGAAGTTAAGACTCTTTTTATTGAAGGATTCTTGGAAGATGGCTAGGAAGGGAAAACCCCATCATAAATTTAAAAAAAAGGGGATGTAGAAAGTGAGATTAAGTAGCCGAAAGGTTCTTGTAGGTTTTCTTCTAGGGTTAGAGAGAGAGAGAGAGAGAGAGAGAGAGAGAGAGAGAGAGGGTGTATTAAGGGAAAATGTGTGGGTTCTGGTTTTCAGAAAAAACACTGTACGAATTTCACATTCTTATAGTGAAGAAAGCTTAGATTTTCTCCCGTGGACGTAGGCAAATCGCTGAACCATATAAAAATCCTCGTCTTGTTTGATTGTTAATTTCTTTGTTGTTTTAATTCTTTATTGCATAGATCATGAGTGGTTTAGGCCTGCATCCCATCACATTGAATTTTAGGGCTGTTTTCGCGCTAACAATTGGTTTTAGAGCTTCTAGTTCATGTTTGGGAGGAAGAGGAAGAAACTGGTGAGTAGAAATATTTTTATTCAAAGGGTTATTTTATAAAATTCTTGGGTTGATTCATGATGGCAATGAAGGCTTCCATCGGTCTATTTTCTATGGAGAAATTTGATGGAAATGGTAGTTTCATTCTTTGACAAAGAAGGGTGAAGGATGTGTTAGTACAAGGTGTTGAAAGGGAAGAAAGGCAAGTCCAAGGAGATGGAGGATGGTGATTGGCAAGATATAGAGATGAGGGTAGTTAGCATAATTCGCCTATGTTTTGTAAATAATGTTTTGTTCAATGTTATGGATGAGAATTCGGCACTGGTTTTATGAAAGAAGTTGGAAAAACTCTACATGGAAAATAGTCATACCAACAAGTTATATCTGAAGCGGTAATTGTACGGGCTGAAGAGGGCAGAATGTGCGAATTTGTTAGAGCACTTAAACGTATTCATCCAACTCTTAGATCAACTGTACAAAGTTGATGTCAAGGTGGAGGAAGAAGACATGACCCTTTTGCTTCTAACTTTGCTTCTTGATTCGTATGACAATTTTGTGACAACGTTACTATCCGGGAAAGATTAAGCCTAGATGACGTCATTGCACACTTTTATTTAATGAGGTTAGGAGGAGACCAAATCTTGAAGGAAGTCAAGATTTGGGCTGATTGGTTAGGTAGAGAATTGCAAAGGAAGGTCATCTATGAGGGGATTGGGGAATAACAAATTTGGATCCAAGTTTAGAGGAAATGGAAAGGTTCAATGTTAATATTGCAAGGAATATGGTCACATAAAGAAGAATTGTCTAGAACGTGCTTACAAGAAGAAAAGTAACAGTTCTAGTATAGCGTTGGTAGAGGAACAGGAGGAATACATTAGAAATGTTCTCACAGTCTCTAAATGTATGGACACTTTTTCTCATGATTAGTGGATATTAGATTCAGATTGTCTTATTTATATATGCTTCAGGAAAGAATATTTTGATACGTTATAAGAGAAGAACACATTGTTGTTTCTTTGGGTGATGGGTCCACTTGTGACATCACGGGTGTTGGGACGGTGAAAATCAAGACGTTTAATGGAGTAACACGTGTTGTTTCTTTGGGTGATGGGTCCACTTGTGACGTCAGGAGTATTGGGACGGTGAAAATCAGGACATTTAATGGAGTGGTTCGTATTTTGGGTGGTGTGGTGTAGGTCCCAAAGATACGAAAGAATCTAATATCACTAGGTCGGTTGGACTTCAAGGGTTGTAGGTATTCAGCTGCAAGTGGAACCATGAAAATCACGTGGCTGTTTGGTTATGATGAATGGAGAAAAGTGATGATTTGTATTGTTTGATAGGGAATACAGTAATTAATGGTGTTCCTTTGACCTCGACGAGTCATTGGAAATGGGGTGCATAGAATAACAAGTGCTTGTGTAAGGTCTTTTTCACAGTTGGGGCAGAGACATGTATTATAGGTGTCCAGGTGATGGATGATGGTGAGACAGTTCCTGCGGTTAGAGATGACAGATGAAGGTCCTTCTCTGAATTTGGCTAGGCGAGTTAACTCAGGGCAGTTACACATGTGCATTAGTCGTGTTATGATTGAGTTGGATGGTGTCAGGACCTAATTGATTCGATGGTATGTGTAGCGGTGATTCTTCAAGGCCAAGAGTTGTTTGCGGCGGTAGCAAACAGGATGTGATTTAGGTTTGAGGTGGATGTGCGTTCCAGACATATATGATGCAAAGTTCACTAAGAAGGACAAGTGCAGATTTTCTCTAGGGTGGTTCTGGAATGTGAGCCAAGGTAGAGTGTGGTGTACATGTCACAATTTTTGTGTCTTGGCAAAGATACAGGTGAAGCTAACTTCAACAGGAAATCTATTAAGAGGTTAAAAATAAAGCTAAGGAGATTTGTTGGGTGTGGCTTATTCGATCTTAGGTGATCCAACGGTGACCACTTTGTTGGAGTTAAAGACTCCTTTGAGAGAAGGATTCTTGATAGATGGCTAGATAGGGTGTACAAGGGGAAATGTGTGATTTCTTTGTGGGATTTCTTCAAGGGTTTCAGAGTGTGAGGGAGAGATAGGGTGTACAAGGGGAAATGTGTGGGTTTTGGGTTTCAAAAAAAACACTTCTTTGTACGGATTTTGCATTCTCATAATGAAAAAAGGTTTGATTCTCTCTCGTGGATGTAGGCACATCACCGAACTAGGTAAAACTCCTTGTCTTGTGTGACAGTTAATTTCTTTACTGCTGCTATTCTTTATTGCATAGATCGTGAGTGGTTTAGGCCTATATCCCAGGGCTATTTCTACTATGCCAACACTTATGATGAGAGGTATGATAATCCCAAACCAATGTAGCTTGTGTGGTGTAGGGCTACCAAGGATTTGGGCCCTATTACCAGTGATAAAAATATGCACAATTTAAGAGGTAAAGCAGCGATCAGGAAGCAAGATTATATGTTTGAAATTAGGATTTTTGATTAAAGGAAAATTGGCTAGTGGGTAGGCTATAGAAAAGAAGGAATTAGGTTGGAAAAGGTCTAGACGAGCAATTTTGGAATTTCTGAGGTAGACCCATGAAATTACCAAAATACCCCTACTGGCACATCAGAAAATTCTGAAAATTTTACAATAGATTCTAACATTCTTGAAGATTCTATGGTCCAAAATTCATCAAAACTCATAAATTTTTTGGATCAAAATTGAGTGAAATAATCAATTTCAAAGTTTATTGTTATTAGGGTTCCAAGAATCAAATCAAGAAAGATTCCTTGATATGGGTTCTTGATGTTTTTTAATGGTTCTTGAGGGAAAACAGCCAAATGGAAGAAAGAATATGTCTATTTTCAGGTTTTAGAATCAAGATAACAACCAGATCAAATCTTGGAAGAATCTTGATATTTATTTGTAGTTCTTAGTGATTCTTTAATTCAAGAATTAATATTGATGGACTAAAATCAAGAAATCAGCAAGTAATAACAATATTCAAGAAACAAGAATCAAGAAATGATAGCAAAAATCAAGAAAGAAAGAATAAAGCAAGAGAGAGTAGAAGAACTCGTGGGGAGGGAAAAGAGAGTAACGAGAGAGAGAGAGAGAGAATGAATCACTTGTATGATAGAGAGAAAAACAAGGAGAGAGAATGGGGAGCCCACGACTACAACCCAAGAGGATAACACCACCACACGTGGGACTCAAAAAACCAATTCTTTATTTCTTTTTTTTCAGAAACTGAATTACATCCTAACATCTCTTCTATTAAAAACCTGACTCATAAGACTCTATTCTAAACCAACTTCCTAAACAAAAGACTTCTTAAAAGACAAGACTCTTAATTAAAAGTCCCTAATAGCATCTAAACTCCTGGCATTTAATGCCTTGTTATAATATAACCCCAATCATATGAATTCCCCTTTAGTTCTGGTTACATTGAAAATAAATCCCTAAATAAAATCCATAAACAACCCTAAACTCAATAAGCAATCCACTAAATCTTTCCTTTGGCTTGAATCGGGCCCTCTTGTGGGGAGGCACGTACATAAGTCGCATCACATTGTCTGCATCAGTGTGTTGCTCAGATTCTAAGACAATGCCAAACTTGTTCCTACATTGTTTGATGGCTCACTCGTTATGGTGCTTTTTCATGGGCCGCTTTAAAAAGGGATGGGTGATGCATGCTTCTATAACGGTGTTGTTTAAGGGATGGTGTCAAGGGGGGGTCCAAATAAGCTTTTTGAAAGGGAAAAATTGGTATGGAGAGCCATCCCCATGGTGGTAGTATGGTGCATATGGCAGGAGTGGAGTTGTCAGGGTTTTGACAATACAACCTCAAAAGTATAGAAGTTGCTGAGTCAAGCCTTGTCTTTGTTGCATGCATGGCTGTCTCATTTAAAACTTTTTTCCCAGATTGCTTTGCATAAATGGATCTTTGATTGGGATCAAATTGTCTATATGTAGGGTAGTCCTCGGATGAGGGGCTATTTCACGGTGAGCTCTTGCTATGGCATCTTAGAGGAGTCCCTGCCATTGGGTGGTCTTTGGCAGGCAGTCTAGTACAAGGCTATGCCATTGAAGGTTCAATTCCTTTTGTAGATAGCAACCTTGGGGAAGATCTCCACCATGGATGTGCTAAGGAGAAGGGGTATGCAGCTCACTAGCATTTGTCTCTTTTGTTATAAGGAGGAAGAGACAATATCCCATATTCTCCTTTGCCAATATGCTTTGGAAGTTTGGTGCTGGATCATGCTGGAGTTTGGTCTGGTTTGGGTTCTGTCCTTAATATAAGGTGGTCTTATGGAGGGATGGAGGATAAATGTGTTGAGCGATTTGGCAAAAGTATTTAAGGATGGCTCTTGCGGTGGTATGCTGATCCCTTTGGTTAGAGCACAACAATAAGGTGTTTAAATGATTATGCGGAACCTTCCTTCACGGTTTACGAAAGGGTTATGGAGAAATTGATTTTTTGGGCTAGACATTGTAAAGGATTTGATAATCTTGAAGAGAGGGCTCTTGTAAGGGATTGAGATAGCGTGATTAGGAGGTGAGGGAGTGAGTGGGGCAAGGGGTTTGATCAGGTTTGTGTCAAGTCTTTTATTTATTTTTTCTGTCTTTGGGTTCTCGTCCTCTAGCTTTAGATTCTTTTTCTCACAAAAAAAAGTAACAATGAATGATATTGTGACCTTAGAGCGTTTTTTTTTCTATAGAATTGCACTATTTTGTTTTTTTTGATAAATAAAGAGATTATATTTAAAAAAATAAAAGGATACCCACCTTCCCCTAGTATATCATTGGTTGTCCCTTGTGAGTGCGGCTCGCCGCACCTTTTTGTTTGTTTCAGAGCCATTTTGGTAGTGCATACTATACCCACTAAGGCCTTGTGAATTCATGGCGATTGTCGCGATAGAGAGGAAATCGTTTGAAGTGTCATGGACAAGGAGAGGAAGAAGGGATTTGATAAGGATCACTAAAAGGGGTTCGGGATACTCAACTTCAATTGAAGTCAAACCATCTTTTGTGAGATGGCTGATAGAGCATCTACAAGTTGTCGGAAGCCTTCTAGAACTGGACCGACTGGTAAAAACGAAGGATGGAGGGGATGCAATGTTAGCTCTTCAGAGGAAGAAGAATAATCAAGGTAGATTTGTGATGATTTCAGCAACTCCAAGGGATGGTAGAGGCCGACATATTCTGGTTCCGGAGGATCACAAAGCCTAGGGATGGGAAAGCCTTGCTCCAGTCCTGCAATCAGAGTTTTTGAAGGAGAAGTTTGTCAAAAACCAAAAACCTTTTCACAGTTACCCGCAAGACTTCCCAGCTCACCCAGGGACTAAGATGACAGTAATCCTTCCAAAGGCTAATGTGGATTGGGCCTTGGGGATTTGTGTGGAGAAACTGGATGAGAACCTTGAGTGGGATGATGCTGAAGAGATGGTATCCTTAGCCCTTCTTCATCTTAAAGGGGCAGCTATAAAACCTTTTGCTCTAGACAGAGGCTTAGTTCTTGGGCTTAGTTGGGAGAAATCACGATGGTTGGATGCCCATGGTTCTCATATGGTGTGCCCAGGAACGTCTTTTATAAGTAGTCCCCAATTCTAGGATCGAAGGCTGACTTGGGTTGGCAAAAAGAAGTGTGGATTCGTATTAGGGGTCTCCCCTTCCACTTGTGGAAGAAGGATGTGCTGTCCTCCATTGCTGAGAAATGTGGAGGTTTGAGTAAGATCAATGAGAATACTACCTCAGGGACTTAAGATGGGCTCGCATTATGACTGTAAAAACAAACCTAAGGTTGATTCCTAGGGCAGTAAAGATTTCGGATGGGGAACTTTGCTACCAAGTTGCTATTGTTGTGGAGGATGACTAGGATGATTGCTTGGCTTTTGTTGACAATAACCACTGGAAGAAAGAGCCAATACTGGGGAAGCGATTTTCGAACCAAGTGATGATTCCTATGATGGTTTTGTATTATGACAAAACTGCTTTGACCGTACCGGTTTCGATTTCAAATTCGAAATCTCTGGAACCCTCGTCGAGACATGGGTTGTGTGTGGAAAAAGCCTTTACTTCGACTGACAATAATACCCTCAAGTTGGTGTTGTTACTACAAGTTAATAAAGGGCATTTTGGGGATGGTAAATCGGCGCCTTCTAAAGGTGTTGATCTTAGGTGTGTGGTCCAAAATGCCCCCCAGGAGGCTAATAAGTGGGAAACATTAAGGGAGTCCCAAGGGTGTGATTGGAAATTTCCACCTAGAATTGGGAATTTTCCTTGTTTGCCCATTAGACCATCCAATTTTTACATTGATAGACGAAGTACTTCATTGTCTCTGAACAATTCGGGTATACCCATCTACTCCAGAACAAAGGATTGGGTCCTTGTCCATTTCTATAACTCGATAGGTGATCATAAGAAACCTTCGGGTATTACACGGGGTGTGGTGTGCAGACTCAAATGGAAATGTACAAAGGGAGGGATCTTATCAGCAGTGGTAACCAGGAGCTAGGGAACTCGATTACTCCTTCTCGTGACGATGGAGTGCTTCCGTATCCGTCAAAGAGAGAATTCCATGACGCCTTAACGTCAAATGCTGAGGAAGGCAAGGGACAGGACGAAGCTTCGTTGGAGTCTAGGGATGTGCCTTCCTTCCTTCAGGAGGAGCTCCCTCTAGTGATTGAGTACAGAATAGTTGCAAGTGATCCCAAAGAAATTGTCTCAAAACCTGCTTAACACTTTTCTGATGGGAGGGATCTCCAGATTGTCCCAGTGGATGAATCTCCTCTGGCTCTATTAGAGGTCTCTTTATGGGTGCTAAATCAAATGTAGGCAGTGAGTCATTTTTTGGGCCTATTCTTTAAAGTTGTGGAGAAACAAGCTAATGAGTTGTTTATAGCTTTGGAAAGGGAGATATCGAACTCAGGGTCTGAAATGGAGTGCAAATGGGTAAATAGGGAGCTTCAGAACCTTCAATCTAAGTTTAAGAGAAGCAACAGTTGTCGGAGAAAAATGGTATTGACGGGACCAGCCGTGGTGGAGCTTAAGGCTGAGTTTTTGTTGTCCATTGCTTCTGGGTTGTTCTTTTTCCAATATGTCTTTCTCCATCGTTGCTTGGAATGTTAGAGGTCTGGAACGTTATGATAAAAGACTCTTGGTTAAAGATATTGTGAATTCTAGCTCGGTGGAGCTCTTGGTTTTGGTGGAGTCAAAACTTAGATCTATTCCTTGTGCCTTTATGCGCTAGATATGTCCCTTCTTTCTTGTAGATGGTATTTATCTTCCTGTTAAGGGTGTTGCAGGGGGTATTTGGGTGATTTGGGATACTGGCAAGATTGAAATTACTAATTCTTGGGTGAAAGAGTTCTCGGTCTCTGTGCTTGGCCAAATGAGAAATTATGAGGAGGTTTAGCTGATTACTGGAGTATATGGTCCTTGTTTTTCAAAGTGGAAGCCAGATTTCTTTCAAGAACTGTCAAATATGAGGGACTTATGGGATGGCCCTTGGTGCCTTTGTGATGACTTCAATGAAATCTTGTGTCCAGAGGATCGTTCGGGGGAGAGCTATGGGTTTGGGGGGATGCGTCTTTTTGATGATTTTGTCAATTCTCATAGCTTAAGGGATGTTCCAACTACAGGTGCTTCATACACTTGGTCAAGCCTACAGACAATTCTGTCTTTCAGCAAGCTGGATAGATTTTTTCTTTCCCCAGAGTGGGATTCTTCCTTCCCTTTCTCCAATGGGGTTGCTCGGTCTTGGCCAATTTCAGACCATATTCCTATTGTCCTATGTGAGAAATTGCCAAAGGGGGATCCCAAATCTTTCAAATTTAAGAAAATTTGGTTGCGCAGTCTGGATTTAATGGAGATGGTGAGGGGATGGTGGGGTTCTTTTGTAGTGATAGGGAAGCTAGGTCAAAAGCTTCGTCTTAAATTGAAACTCCTCCGAGAAAAACTAAGGCTGTGGAATAAGGAAGTGTTCAAAATGGTTGACTAGAAAAAGAGGCAATTGCTTGGGGAGATTCACTTTTGGGACCAAAACGAGGAGAACTGCCTCCTGTCTAATATGGAGAGACAAATGAGAGATTTGGCAAAACAAGATTATGTAAAGATTACAGGTCTTGAAGAAATTAAATGGAAGCAAAAGGCTAAGGTCCAATGGCTTTAGAAAGGGACAATAATTAGGGGTGGCCTTAGCCCGACCCTCAAATTGGCCCGAAAAAGCCCGGCCCGAGCTAAGCCCGGTAAGGGCCCAAGGCCCGAACTTTTATTGAGGGCCGGGCTTGGGCTTACCTCGGCCCGAACTTTTACATACATAATATATATGTATTATATATTATATACTAATTATTTTAAAATTATCAGTAGTATATAGCTTAGTTGATAAAAAATGTTTTTTATAATAAGTATTGGGTTAA
>JAOXJP010085438.1:0-14850 GCA_025762735.1 Platanus orientalis | reverse complement strand
AAAATATAGAAAACCTAGAAAGATATAAAAATGCTAAAAAAGAAGCTAGGAAAGCTGTAAGCGATGCAAAATTCAAGACACATGATGACCTTTATCATAAGTTAGGTACTAAGGAGTGCAAGGTGGGTGGATAGGGAGGTTTTGTTTTCATGAAGAAGTTGGGGTATCTTAAAGGCAAGTTGTTAGAATGAAACAAGAACAGTTTTGGACATCTGTACGAGAATAAAAATAGATTGTGGGTGGAGTTTCATGAGATTGATAGCAGGTGAAAGATGAGGATAGGAGATCAAAGGAGTTAGTGGGTAGAAGAAAAGAGGCTATCATTGAATTGGAGTGGATTCTTAAGGCGGAAGAAATTTTTTGGAATCAGATAGCTAAATGCAATAAAGAAGGGAATGGTAATATAAGCTTCTTCCACACGGTTGTCAATAGTAGGAAGATAAAAAACCTCAATCCAAAGCTGGTGGTGGAAGGGGAGGAAGTGGTGAATTTTGAGGACATCGTTAATAAAGTTATTCTCTTTTACTCTTAGCCATACAAGAAAGAAAATGTTCGATGACCCATAATTGACAATCTTTTTGATTCTCAACTACCTATAGAGATGGCCACCTGGCTAGAGAAGCCTTTTGATGTGGAAGAAGTAAAGGATGTTATCTTTCGGATGGATGGTGCCAAAGCCCTAGGCCCCCAGACCCGGATGGCTTTTCTATGCTTTTCTATCAAGAGTGTTAGGAAATCATTAACGATGATCTTTTGACGGTTTTTGAGGAATTTTATGAGCGGGGAGCTATGAACAAGTCCATGACCTCTACTTTTATTGTCTTGATCCCTAAATAAGAAACTGCCCAAGTGTTGGAGGCTTTCCAACCCATTAGTTTTGTGAGCAGTTTGTATAAGATAATTTCTAAGTTTTTGTTGGTGAGGTTGAGAAGGGGTATGGAGTTGGTGGTGGTTAGTATTCAAAGTGCTTTCATTAAGGGGATTACAGATAGTAACTTGGTTGCTAATAAATGTGTGGAATTTGAAGGAGATTAAGGGGAAAAGTGGTGGTGTGAAAGTTGTATATGGAAGAGGTGTATGATCATGTTGATTGGGATTTCCTAATATGTGGGTTTTAACAAAGAAAGGTTTTGGAGAGAGATAGATCTGGTGGATGAGGGGATGTGTCAAGGGGGCACATTTCTCGATTCTAGTTAATGGAACTTTTAAATGTTTTTTCAAATCCTTTAGAGGTCTAAGAAAAGGTGATCCATTGTCCCCATTTCTTTTATCTCTGGTTGCTAATGGTTAAGTGCAATTTAAAAAAAAGCAAAGCAAGAAAGGTTGGTGGAGGGTTTTGTTATGGAAGATTATAGCTTAATGGTGTCCCATTGATGCAGTGGCATTATCGTGGCTTGAGAAATTCCAACCTTTATGGAAGTTAAGACCAAGGTTTTCAAGGAAACCCAAGTGATCTACATGCTGTCCACAGGATTTATCTTTAATTTTACTCTCTTTTTTTAAATGTTTCGGGAGGGTTTGCTTGGTGAATTTAATGTAATAAGGCCATATGAGCCATAGGAGGGGGTTAAGATTAAAATTAAATTAGAAAAGTGTAGGAGTGTTTTAGGATTTTTTCAGAATTTTTTAGATTTTTTTGGGTTGACCGTACAGGGAGGGGGTATTTTAGTCTAATTTGGTCAAATTTCGTTTTTTATATTATAAATATGTCCTAAGACCTCTTGTACAACCAATTTTACTGAAATAAAGATTTGAGAATTGCTTAGAAGCCGTACAAGTGGTATCTCCTCAAATCCCTCACGGTTAAGGTGAGTACTTCTCTACTTGTTCTCTTCTCTAACCTCTTACATTTTCTTCTTAAACCATCTTCTCTTTTGTTATTGTATTTTTTACAAA
This sequence comes from Platanus orientalis, assembly GCA_025762735.1. Taxonomy (NCBI): domain Eukaryota; kingdom Viridiplantae; phylum Streptophyta; class Magnoliopsida; order Proteales; family Platanaceae; genus Platanus; species Platanus orientalis. The sequence goes on along the minus strand of JAOXJP010085438.1, from coordinate 12,954 downwards.
GAAAATTCTTCTTTTTCTCTTATAATCTTCTTTTCTATTTCCTATTTTACATATTTACTATAGATTTTAATTTTCTACAATATTTTCATTTAAGAATCATAAATATCTATTTTCTCTTGTTTTTGAAATCTGAAAATTTTACAACAGCCTTGTCCTTGATATTTCTTCATATTTACATTAATCTCTTCTATTCATTTGTTTTTTCTTCCTTTTAATTCTTCTTGTTGGATACTTTTATCTCTTGAATTAGTTACGACCTAGTAAAATCCCTTCTCATATTATTTTAAGGTATTTCCAAAGGGATTCATAAATTAGTTAGGGCCTTTCAAAGGCTTTCTAATTAATTTAAGACTTTCCTAAATCCTAACATAAGCCCTAGCGCTTAACTAAGAGCTTTGAAATCATCCTTAACCTTGTAGGAATCCATCTCTTGGATATCCTACATCACCCATCTTTAGTTCATAGATGATACTATTATGTTTCTTAATGCTAAAAATCATAATATAAGAAGAATGGAAATGTGCTTAAAGACTTTTGAATTGATTTTTGGGTTAAAGGTGAATTTGGCAAAATCAGTCATGGTGGAGATTCATGTGGATCACACTCTTTTGATGGAGCTTGCTAAGGTTATGGGGTGCAAGGTGGGAAGTAGGCCTCTGAAGCATTTGGGTATGCCTCTTTGAGGGAATCCAAGGTCAGATGCTCTGTGGGATCCTCTGGTGGAAAGGGTGTTTAAGATGCTGGCAGTTTGGAATAAGAAATATATTTCTCTTGGCGGTAGTATCATGCTCTAATCAAAGCAGCTATGGCTAATATCCATGTGTATTATATGTCAATATTCAAAATTCCATCTAAGATACTGTAGAAGATCGGAAAATTTTAGAGGGATTTCTTATGGGAAGGTAGTAGACAAAAAAGGACCACTTAGTAAAATGGGAAGAAGTGGTGAAGTCAAAGGAGCAAGGTGGGTTGGGTTTGGGTAGAGTGAAGGACCGAAACATGGCTTTGTTGGGGAAATAGCTGTAGAGTTTCACTAATGAGAAAGGTAGCCTATGGCAATCCAACATCTCTAGTCACTATGGGATTGGTGTAAATGGCTGGGATTGTCATAATACTCTTCCTTCCTCTCACTTTCTAATGTGGAAACACATGGCCCAAGTTGGTCATCTTTTCTATCCCCATATGCGTTTCTCTATTGGGGATGGTAGGAGAGTCAAAATTTTGAAGGATTTATGGTTGGGTTACTACATTTTAGACTCTAGCAATCCTCGATTATTCTGTATTGCTTTTCATTAGAATGCGTTTGTGGTCGATATTCTTTCTCATAATGCTAATGGTTTATCTTGGAACCTTTTTTCACCCAAGACCTCTATAATTGGGAAGTGTCTTTAGTTGGTAATCTTATGAATGATTTTCATATGGTTTATATTTCAAATTCTAATAGAGATAGTCGTATTTGGTTCCCCTCTCTGGATGGTTTATTTTCTTCTAAGTCCTTTCTTTCTGTTTTGTCTAGGGAGTCCCCTTCTCTTTTTCCCTTTCATGAAATCTGGTCATCAGCTGCTCCTCCTCGAGTAAGGCTTTCAATTAGGGATATTCCACAAAGGAGACGCCCCTTTATAGCCTTATCCCCTTTGATATGTTGCCGAAGTGGGGTAAGTAGAGAAACAGGCAATCATGTGTTTATTCATTGCCATTATGCAACTGGAGTGTGGAGATTCTTTTTGTCGGCCCTATCTCTCTCATTTGTGATGTCAGACTCAATGAAGGATGTGTTCTATCAGCGTGGTGGCGGTGTGAAAGCAGCTTGGGGAAGAATGTTCATAAAAGTCTTATAGCTTGGAATTGTTTGGGGAATCTAAAAGGCGAGGAACAATAGAATTTTTTAGGATAAGAGGAAGGTGCTTTGGGAGGTGATTGATTCCATTCTTAATGTGGTTGGTTCGTGGATGATGGTGAAAAAGGAATTTCAGGACTGTTCTATGAATGTCTTTATGAGGAATTGGGTGTCATGCTTATTGATTTCCCCTAGAATGGATCGTGTAAGGATAAGTGAGTGAGTTCCACCCCTGAGTAGAAAAGTGAAGGTAAATTTTGGTGGGGCTTTCTTTGGCAATCCTGGGCTGGCTGGGTATCGTTGTGTTATGACTTATGAGAGACTCTCAAGGGAGTATTATGTTTGTTAAAGGCTGTCCCTTAGGGGGAAGTGATGCTATCCAAGCTGAGGTGATGGGCCTTCTTGAAGGCCTTTGCTTGATTAAGATGAAAGGCATTTCTGATTGCATGGTAGAAGGGGATTTAGAGTCAGTTATCTCTTGGGGGAAAAGAAAAAGTGGTGGGTCTTGGAGGCTTCACCACTTTATTTGCGAGATTAGAGACCTTATTAGGGAGCTTAAGGCTGAGGTGTTGCATGTACCAAGGGAGCAGAATTCACTAGCTGATATGGTGGCTAAATGGAGTGTGTTGCAGCATCATGTTTTTATAGGGGACCATATGGCAGATTGTCAGTTTTTCTTTGTTGTTTTTGTTGGTAGTTGTGGTTAGCTGCGTGCTAGCCTTGCTTGGGCTGTATATCGGTTCTTTCCTTTCAACCGATAAAATTCATTATTCATATAAAAAAAAAAAACTCTGGATGACTATATAAGTGAACAATGGTAGTTGTTTTAATCTTTTCTTATGTCTGTATGCATATAACTTCTGTACCCTTTATCTGCTTAATATGTAGCCATTGAAAACATTGTTATCTTCTTTGTATATTGTATGTAATGATTAAATCTCCTAAATGTTTAATTTCATCACTTTGCAGGCTGCTACTAGGAGTTGTTTTTATGCAGGCTTTGCTTCTCAAAGGAATTTTGCTGAGGTGAGACATGATTCTTTTGTTTATCCATGTCATCAAGTTCTTAAAGTTGAAAGACTTAGGCGAGAGCACTGAAGCGTTTTATTTTCACAATTCATTATCATGTTATATGTTATTAATAATCAAATAGCATTCCATATTGCTGCTTCACTTTTTGGGTTCATTCAACTTTCAAGCATCTGTGCTTTTAATAAGGTCATAGCTTAGCCCTTTCGCTTTATTTTCTGAAGTCTCTGTCTATGGCAGGTGATTGCCAAGGGTGAAGCTCAAGGAATGGTGAGCAAGTCTATTGGTATCGTGCTTGGTATTGCATTAGCGAATTACATTGGCACCTCCACACCTCTAGCCATTGCTTCTTTTGGTGTAGTAACTGGGATCCATATGTTTTGCAATCTGAAGTCATACCAGTCTATTCAATTAAGGACCCTAAATCCATATCGAGCAAGTAATTTCTTTCTTCCTTTCATCTCCCTATAGTTTTGTGGAAATAAAAATTTTTCCTTGAGCAAGACATTAACGCATAAATGCTTTGATGTTCACCACTTTTGTTTTGAGAAATTTTCAAATTATTTTTGAATTTTTTGAGTTCTCCTGCAATTAATTTCTAAGTCAACTGCTTTGTTCTATATATATATATATATGTATGTATGTATAATAATAATAATAATAATAATAATATGACATGGTTTGGAGAAATGAACATATTTCCTAATATTTTCTACAATATTTTGTTTTCATGAGTAGAGAAATGAAATCCACTTTTAATGTTTTAGTATATTTTATGTTGTAAATTAAATTTGGAAAAGGCTTTTATGATCATGTGAATTTGAACTTTCTGGATTTCATCCTTGGCAGAATGTCTTTTAGGGAGAAATGAGAAGATGGATTAAGGCATGTATTGGGTTGGTTTCTTTCTCGGTGTTGGTGAATAAGAGCCCGGTTAGCTATTTAAGAAGCTCTAGTGGTTTGAGGCAAGGGGATCCCCTCCCCTTTTCCTTTTCATCATGGAAATAGAGACCTTAAATACCTGCCTTAACTGACAAAGAGTTGAACCCGGAATTCTTCCAGAAACTTGAAACCAGGGGTTCAGGTGATTTATCTGTGGAAGTGGTGGTTCCTCACAGATGTCTGAATTCTTCCAATTCACAAAACGAGGAAGAGTTGGAGCCAAATGATGCAGCTTCTGGGGGCAGATCGAATCACAATGGGAATCATGAATCTGCTGCCGGAAACCTTCCATGACCTGCCATGACCTGCCAGAAACTTTCAATGACCTGCATAGGCTTACCTGAAACCTTCCATGGCTTGCTGGAATACCTAAACCTTTGAAGCTAGTCGGAACCTGTTAATCCCGGTATATAGCCTACAACCTTAACATGTTGAATCCCTTACTCCTAGCCGTAAACCACAATCCTGCCGGAACCACTATGTAACCTATTATTTCCGATGGTCTCCCTTAGCCGAACCCCTCTTTTACATCCTCATCCTGAGCCGTTATCACATCCCATATCAGCCCATCCAAAACCCTGCCGGTTTTGTTAAATCCTACCTTATGGCGTGTTTGTCTAGCTCAGGAACACATCTACGGATTGGTTTTCTTCTGTATTAATTCCGGCTAGCATGGAATTCGCAGTTGAAAGGAAGAAATATTATAAATATGTTTTTCCGGATTCTCTGGACGTCAAAATCTGGGAAGTGGGGAGAGGTTGTATTGTTTTCAACCCAGCCTCTTTGGACTGGTTGCTAAAATTTATCGTGGAGGCATGTAATTTAAGTGCGCATATGCAGCTGTGGAGAAAATTACGGGAGTCTAACATATCCTTACTAGCAGAAGCGAAACAAAACGTTTAGGGACGATATATTGCTATCTCTTCTCTTTAAGGTAAATGGAATGATCCACACATATTCATCCCTTACGGGAAAGAGGGGACTGGATGGAAAGGGTTTTACTCTTTCCTAATGGCCAAGGAGTTTGTGACGGCTGCCAAACTGGACCCCCCAAAAATTCCTGAGAATCCGTGGCTAAATCCCTCTTCCGATCACCCATGGAAATCGGAGTCTCGGCGTGGGATAACTGGAAGACCTATTATCTGGGCTGAGGCATGTTCTACGGTGGATTGGAATGCTTCATGGGTCCGTGAAGTAGAAGGGTCCCTGCAAGACTGGTTTAAGGCATTAGATATCCTACAATATGTGCTTAGGCACAGGATCACGGCCTACCCCTTCGATGGCCAAAGAGCCATTCTCTATAACTTGCATCCTCCCTCTGAGGAATCCATTTGAATGCTGAGAAAGTTATCCATTCATGTGTACAAATGGAAACCGAGCCGCAACAGGGTTGATTCTAAAATTTTGAATGGTTGGCTGGGCCTATGTGGCCTTCCATTCCACCTTTGGAACAGTCAGGTGTTCGAGATGATAGGTGGTATCTTTGGTGGGTTGGTGAAGATATCAGAAGCCACCATGAACCTAATCGACTTGACTAAGGCAAGGATTTGTGTGGCCATGAGCGACAGGGCGAACATACCCCGAGTGATTCATTTTTGCGAAGGAGGTGTAACCCATAACATATGGGTGACAATCATTGAAGAGGCCGACGACATGGAGGATTTTTTGGCCCCTTTTGCTTTCATTGGAGACAAAGAGAAGGCTCCGCCGGCGCCAGAGCCTGGTGCGAGTAAGGGAGACCTGTGCAGTGGTGACGAGGACGATAATCTGTTGGGGGTGGACACGCGTTGAGCGCAGGCGCAAAGGCAAATCCCTTGTGGGCCCTCCTTCGACAGTTGGGTCGCACCTTTTGGACAAAACCTCCATGAAACCAATTTTGAATTTTAAATGCGCCTCTCATACAAGTGGGCCCAGCTAATAGGGCCCTATAATAATTCAGAAGTCCTAGTTGAAACGTTTAGGCCTATTCTAGATGGGCCAAGGGTGAGATCTCTCAAGGGCCCACGGAAGTTTGGGCCTAGTAATTCCAAAGTGAAGGTGGTCCAGCCAATGGATCAAGGTTTAAATGGGCCCTATCAAAATCAGATCAGGTTTGGTAGCAGACAAGGCTGTAAAAAGGACTAGGTTCCCATCAATAGTCCGCCTCCTCTCAAAGGGATTGATCATGTTGACTCTGCGAGTGAGAGATTCAGAGCTCCTGGCTCAAAGGAATCGTTTATTCTCAACAGGTTTATCCCGTCTGAAGAAGCTTGGAAATCTGGATCCATTATTCTTGAGGACCATATCTTAGGTTCTAGGGAAGAGGACACTGTTCTCCCAATCAACAAAGCCCCTTTGACGGTGGAGGCAAGCAAATCGAATCCACATTTCTTCAGAAGATCAAGTGAGGAACCCTCCGATATTGATACGTCGGACTCAGAATCTTCATCATCATCCGGTATTGGTAGTATTGGGAGCTTCAGGAAATCAGTTAGGAATGACGATATGTATGATGGGCAAACCCCAATGACATCTGGCCTTTGCCTTTTCTTGAATGAGGAAGTCGTCCTATCTTCTCTGCCTGATGATACTCCTAATCATTTGGAGGTGGTGATGGATGTGGCGAACTCAGAGATGCATTCCTCATAAGAGGTCGCCTAGGAAACAACGTCGGCTCTTGCTCCATCAAAGGTATGTATGCAAATTGATGATGACCCCTCATCTAGCACAGAATCCATTCGGTGTGGCCCATCCGGTTCAGGTACTCCAATTCACTCCCCCTTTCAATCTTTTACTTCTAGGCATATGCATTTATTTTCTACTTGTCCGGCTTCATCAAATAAATCATTAGATAAATTGCTCCATTCCCCTAACTCTTCTATTTGCTTCCCCATGAAAAGTCATTTGCAGGAGATTGGTAAACCTTATGGGAAAGATTTGGTTAGGTATGTCTCCCCCTCATTACCGGAAGCATTTATGAACCTCATGATGGAATCAAGGGTGGATAAAGTGTCTGAATTAATATCAGTCAGATATCTACAAATTGGCAAAGAATTAATAAGCAATCAGAAATGTGCCATACCTTGGTTACGCCTATATCCACCCAAAAGATCGAAGGTACCCAAGTTACGGATGAATCTTTGAGTATTCCCAAAAATAGAATTGATGGTTCGAAAAGGGTGATTCAGGATCGACTGGATCATCTTGAAAGTCAACTTGGAATTACCTCCTCACCTATGGTGCAAGGAAAAGCTGTTGACTGTGGAAGGAGACGTGAACTGGCTGATTTATCTTCAGGAATAAATTATGACAATTACTCTGGGTTAAAAGGGTCCCGTCCTGAAAGAGGTTCGAGATATAGGAAGTCTAAAAGTTGTCAATGAAGATTTTGTCTTGGAATGTGAGAGGTATGGGGAGTGCCAGAAAAAGGCTCCTTATCAAAGAAACCATTAGAAAGGCAAAGGTAGATATTGTCATGATTCAAGAAACTAAAATTAAGAATGTTGACCAGAGATGGATTAGAAGTATTTGGGGGGTAAGAAATAAAAGATGGGCCTATCTACCGTTTGTTGGTGTTTCGGGTGGACAAATCATCATTTGGAAGGAGGAATTATTTGAGAATTTGGAATCTTTAGCAGGGGCATATACTTACACAATAAGGTTTAAGAATAAGAAGGATGGGGTTATATGGTGCCTTACATCGGTCTATGATCCGATTAGACCTCATGAAAGGGAGGCTTTTTGGTTGGAACTGAATGATATTCATGCTCTTTGGGATGATCCTTGGTGCTTGGGTGACGATTTTAACACTATCCGGGTTTCACAAGAGAAGAGAGGGGGATCAAGAACTACTAGATCAATGCGGGGATTCAATGGATTCATTAATGATTGTGCTCTCATCGATAGTCCGTTACTTAATGCAAGATTTACTTGGTCTAATTTTCAAGATAATCCATCATGTAGTAGACTGGATAGATTTCTATACTCTCGAGAGTGGGAATCGTATTTTGGGATCCCAGCCCAATGCATTCTAACTAGGACCACATCGGATCACTCTCCTATCCTTTTACATCATCCTCTCATAAGATGTGGTCCATCCCCATTCAAGTTTGAGAACATGTGGTTATCCCATCCACATTTTAAGAAATTCATCAAAGATTGGTGATGTGAAGCTCAGGACACCGGATGGCATGGATTTATATTTATGAAAAAGCTTCAACATATAAAAGGAATGCTTAAGGAGTGGAACAAGAATACCTTTGGAGTTGTGGAGGCTAAGAAGAGCAAAATCTCTTTGGATTTGGAAATATTAGATAGAATAGAGGAAGATCTAACTTTGGATCAGGAGGAAGGAGATGATAGAAAAAGGCTTAAAATTCAATACGAGAAGTTACTTAGGGATGAGGAGATCAAGTGGAGACAAAAGGCAAAGTTTAGATGGTTCAAGGAGGTTGATGGGAACACTAAATTTTTCCACAGAATGGCTAATGCTAGACGAATCAAAAACCATATATCCAAGATTACATTGAATGGGAGTGTCCTTGAAGAACCAGAGGAGATTGAGCATGCTATTACTCAATACTTTACCAACCTATATTCCTCCTCTCATTTTCCATGTAGGAGGGTGGAAGGACTGGTATGGGAATCCATCTTGAGCATTGAGGCAGAATCGTTAGAGAAAAATTTCACGGAAGAAGAAATACACTTGGCAATTGTGCAAATGGATGGGGAGAAATCCCCAGGACCGGATGGATTTACGATGGCATTTTACAAATCTTGTTGAGAAGTGGTTAAGCACGACGTTATGTTGGTCTTCAATGAATTTCATGAAGGGGGTACCATTAACATGAGCATGAATTCTACCTTCATCGCCCTTATCCCCAAAAAAGACGGCTTACTTGCCCCAAAAGACTTTAGGCCAATCAACTTGATTAGCACTGTATATAAAATCATCTTGAAAGTATTATCCAGAAGATTACGTGATGTCATAGGAGGAGTCACCTCATCTTCTTAAGGAGCTTTTGTTAAAGGGAGACAGATTCTCGATGAAATTCTTATTGCAAATGAATGCTTAGAGGAAATGAAAGCCAAGTCTAGGAAAGGTATTGTATGTAAGGTGGATCTAGAAAAAGTATACGACCATGTGAACTGGGAATTTTTGGACTATGTAATGGGATTGGAAGGGTTTGGGCACAGATAGAGAAAATGGATTAAAGGATGTGTCTCTTCGGTCCATTATGCTATCCTCTTGAATGGGTCATCAAAAGGATTCTTTCCTACCAAAAAAGGACTCAGACAAGGGGATCCCCTCTCTCTATTTCTATTCACAATAGTGGTAGACTCGTTAAGAATATTGATAAGGAGAGCATGGGCAAGTATCAGTGTTTCATCTCCAATTTGCAGATGATACAATTTTGTTCTATGAGGGATCCTAGGAGTATATTGAGAACTTAAAATTGGTGCTACTCTGCTTTGAAAGGATTTCAGGTTTGAGAATCAACATGGAGAAGTCTAAAGTAGCTGGTCTCAATATGGATGAAAGAGAATTAAATCTCTATGCAAGATGTCTGGGTTGTGAAATGGAAAGTTGGTCAATTAAATATCTTGGGCTTCCATTGGGGGGCAACCCAAGAGCCCTTTCCTTTTGGCAGCTTGAGTTGGAAAAGATGACAAAGAGACTATGTACATGGAAAAAAAACTACCTCTCACTTACGGGTCGTATCGCGTTAATAAAATGCACTCTATCAAACCTGCCAACTTATTACATGTCCATCTTTAAGGCCCCCGTAAAGGTGATTAAGGCCATTGAGAAAATGCAAAGAGATTTTTTTATGGGAATCAAGGGAGAATAGAAAGGACCATCTACTAAGTTGGGAGAAGGTATGTTGACCAGTGGACAAAGGAGGTTTAGGATTAGGCAATATAACAATTCGGAATAATGCATTACTTGCAAAATGGCTCTGGAGATTCCCAGAGGAGACAGGTAGCATGTGGCACTCTACGATTGCTGCTAAAAACAGGACATAAGCCAATGGTTGGGATGCCAAATCAGGTGGTAGGGTTCTAGCTACATGTCCATGGAAGAATATTAGTAGAATCTACCCACGCTTAATTCCCTCCATGAGGTATGATGTTGGTAGAGGGGATAAAGTTAAGTTCTAGGAGGATCAACAGTGGGGTGAGGAAGTGTTGGCATCAAAATTTCAAAGAATTTATTCAATCTCTTCCAAGAAAGGTTTATCAATCTCCTGCTTCTACTCTTCATCATTACCATTTTCTAATGTTGTATGGGATCTTGGATTTCGTAGAAACCTTAGAGACTTCGAAATTGAGGAACTATCCTTGTTAGTTTCCTACCTTGCAGATGTATTCATTCCCCACATCCCTTAACTCATGTGTTTGGTCCCATCCCCAAGTGGCCGATTCTCTCCTTCATCATTCTGGGCTATATTTGTAAATCGTTCTTTATCCTCTAACCCCTCGATACTTTCCTCACCATTTCTTGCAAAACTTATCTAGAACTCCCATGGGCAACCTCGGTATAAAGCTATATGCTGGGAGGTGTCTCACCAATGTGTCAATACGTGTGATATGCTAAAGCAAAGGTGCAAGGGGTGGTGCCTTCTCCCCCAAATATGTCTTTTATGTTATCGAGACGGCGAATCAGTGAATCACCTATTTATTCATTGCCTCTATGTGCTGGAAATTTGGTGGTTTTTCAACAATTTATTTGGAATTTCTTTTGTCTTCCCTAAGGAGATGATGAAATTGTTAAATCAATGGCCTATTGCTTAGTTACCAAAAAGGGGAAAGTTGGTGTGGAGATATTTGCCTATAGTCATTGTTTGGACTATATGGGAAGAGAGGAACAAGCGAAGATTTCTTGACAAAAGAAAAAGCTCACATCATCTGATTGAATGTATCTCCATTCGATTGGCTCACTGGGCGATGGAGGAACTAAATTTCAAAGGAATCACAGTAGATTATCTTATTCGAAAGCTTCCTAGTGTCATTGAATCCACTCCTCACGTACAGCAAGTGATACAAGTTTGGTGTCCCCCAACTGCCAATGTAGTGAAACTAAACTTTGATGGTAGCTCAAGTGGAAATCCAGGTCCTTCCGGAATGGGGGGGTTGATACGTGATGCCTCGGGCCACTGTTTAGTAGCTTTCTCAGGTCCGTTGGGACTAGGGGATTCAAATACTGTGGAACTAAAGGCATTACTATTTGGGCTAAGACTAATACACTCCAAAGGACTAGCGTCACTTAACATTCAGGTGGAAGTTGACTCCAAAGTAGCAATTGGTTGGATGAGGTCTGGTATTGATGGACCGTGGAAACTATCACACATTCTTAAAGAAGCGGTCTTTCTGGTTTCTTCACTGAATATTTCATTCAAGTGGATTCCTATAGAGGCTAATGAAGGAGCGGAAAGACTAGCAAAGAGGGGGGCTGGCAAAGTTTCTACTTTTGTAGGAAGCCTGGAAGAGGAGTCATTGTTGTAACTTTTGAATTATGCTTGGGAGAGTCTCCCAAATGGAACAATCAGACTAGTTTCCTATTACTTCTTTGTCTCCTATACTGGGCTAGATAGATATGCTTGGGCATTTGCATTCCTGCTACATTCTTCCCTCTTCTTTATATCAATACAAATCACGTTAATTATCAAAAACAAAAAACAAACAAATGGGACCCACGTGTGGGTTGACAACTAGTAACTTGGGGAATTTTGGGGTCCTTTTAAGAGTCAATGTGGGGCCCATTTATGAGCTGGTCGACAGTCCCACAAATTTTCAGATTTTGGAAATCATCTAGGACTCTGTGGGGCCCAATTTCAACCAACTCGTCAGTCTTAGTTTAGGAGTTTTTTGTTAAGAGAATCTTATCAACTTAGGAATTATATTTAGGGTGGAACTCTTGTTTTAGAAGTCTTACTTTTTAGAAAGTTTCTTTAGATTATGACTCCAAGAAAATATGAGTTCTAGTTTAGTTAGGATTTGATTTTATTCCAAATTATGTTAAGCCTATTGAAAGGCCAACAATTTCAATGGAATGAATGATGATTATGGAAGGTTGATGAAAACGTGTATTAGCTTTGGGCTGAGGTATCCCTATCTCTCTCTAACCCTCATGACATAGGTGAGTCCCCAATTCTATCTTCTCTCTCCTCTCTCTATTTTCCTTCCACAAGTAGGTATAATGTCTCTCTCTTTCTTTCTACTCTTTCTTTCATCTCTTAATTAATTTCTTGTTGTATTTTCTATCTTCTGCCATTAAAGATCTTTTAAGGTTCTATCAAGAATCTTTCTTGATTGACAATCTTGATCTTATAGACCTGCAACTCTGCTAAACAGGTTTCTTCCTTCTTTCTCTCACTGATTCCATCATCTAAAACCAATTTCCCTTCTTTTATACCTGATGGCAGATTCATTCTTTTCCCATTTCTATTTTCTCCCAAAGAAACCACAAACCCTTCAATCTATACAGTACCAATAGCCCTTTTAATACTCACTGTTTTCCTATTAACAGCCCTTTATCATCCACTTGTTCAGTCCATCGTGCAGCCTCTGTTTACCTAAGAAATTAGCCTAAAACTTACTCTTCCCCACACTGTTCTACCCCTAAAACAGTCTCTCTTAACCCATTAAAATCACCACAACTCAATCCCTGTTCTGTCCACAATTTTATCCCACAAGTAACCTTATTACAGCCTAGTAAGTGGCCTGCTATAAGCCTAAACCTGAGCATAAATTGTGCTGTCCCAGACCACACTTGGCCTTAAGTCTGACCCAAAACCAGTGTCCTTAGTTAACCACTATCCTACATCAATGACCAAGCGATGTAAGCAGTCTCCTTGATCAGAAAAAAAAAATCAAGACTTCTCCTTTTGATCTCTTGGTGATCTCCTGGTATGATTCTCTCATCCAAAACCCTCTTTGATACCAAATTGGAATTTGCCATATATTGAAAATGAAGGGGAAAAAGAAAGAGGAAAAGAAAAAGGAAAGGCAGAATCAGTTTGCATGTTCTACAAGACCCCATACCTTTTTTTATTATATATAGAAGACAGTACTTCCCTTATTAATTGGCACAACAACAACAACAACAACAAACAGCCTTATCCCAACTATTTGGGGTCGGCTACACGAATCCTGTTCCGCCATTC
>JAOXJP010085427.1:0-14851 GCA_025762735.1 Platanus orientalis | reverse complement strand
GTGTGAATTAGTGATTATTCTATCAAATCCTAAAATTTCAAATCAAAATTCCTTCATTTGACCCGTATCTCACCCGTTTCTCGGTTTCGGACGCCGTATCTCCGCGATAAGCTGTGATAAGCGAGACGTACCTGTATCTCGGGTCCGCGATACGAGTTGCGATAACGATATTTTGAACCTTGCTCCCCAATACCTACTAGATGCTCCAGATTTATGTAGGTATGATTTGGGAGAGAATTTTATCCAGGAGTTTGGGAAAGGTGGTGGGGATTATTTGAATGCTGGTATGGAAAAATTCAACAAAGAATTGATTACAGTGGATAGCCTGGAAGAGGGGAATATGAATGAAAAGGCTTTAGTGGTTTCACCATTAGCAATGTTGGAATTGGAAGAAGTTATCGGGGGTGTAGGGGGAGTGATGGTTCAAAATGCATCTGAACTTCAAAGTTACATGACCACTGGAAGAGGGGAATATGAATGAAAACACTTTAGTGGTTTCACCATTAGCAATGTTGGATTTGGAAGAAGTTATCAGGGGTGTAAGGGGAGTGTTGGTTCAAAATGCATCTAAACTTCAGAGTTAAATGACCCCTTCTCTAGTTGAGAAGGGGCTGGACAAAATGTTTCTTAAGGGGGTGGTGGACAGAGATGAAGAGGTGGTTTCTGAATGGGTCCTTCAAAAATTGGTTGAATTTGGACCATTTCTTGGTCTGTCGTATGTGGGTTTTGAGGCTGAAATTCTGGAACCTTTTAGATCTATTGAACTTAGAGGAAGACTTAATAAGCAACAGGAGGGGGTGAAGATGGAGGGTGGGAAACGCCTCTAAAATGAACTCAAGAAACTTGAGAGTAGCATAAATTATGACCATAGGGCAAGGGTGATGAGTGCGAGCTCGATTCGTTAGGGGAAAGGGATTCTTATCAAGTAATCTTTATGGATCTCAAACTTCTTACTTGGAATGTTCGTGGATTGAGTAATAGGGACAAAAGAGTGGTGATAAATAAAGGCTTTTGTAGAGGACATCTAGATATCTTAATATTACAAGAAACAAAATTATCATTCATGAATGAGCAAATGGTGAAGGAAATTTGGGAGTTGGGCCCGAGCAAGTGGTTGGACCTACCATTTAGGGGTGCATCTGGAGGTTTGCTCATGATTTGGAACACAGATAGGATGGAGATCTTGGAGCATGAAATTGGGGCTTTTTCAATCTCGGTAAGATGTAGAATGGTTAAGAGTTCAAATGAATGGACTTTTTCGGGGGTTATAGGCCAGTTATTGAAAGTGAAATTGATGATTTCCTTAGTGAAATTAGATGATCTGAATGCTAGGTGGAATCTTCCTTAGTGCCTAGGAGGAAATTTCAATTTGGTTCGCTTCTCTCATGAATGGAAAGGTGAAGGGCCTAGGGTGTCGAAAATGCAAAAAATTGGTAATTATATTGACCGATGGAATTTAATTGATTGCCCCCTCAAAGGTGCAAAATTCACATGGTCCAACTTTTGGGAGTGCCCGTCTCTCAGCTGCCTAGATAGGTTTTTGTTTTGCAATGAGTGGGAGGAGTTGGTCTCAATGAGTGGGAGGAGTTGGTCTCAGGTAGAGTTTAAGTGGCATTGTCAAGGGTTTTTTCGGACCAATCTCCGATTATTCTAGATTCGGGATGGAGAGGAGGTGGGCATATTCCATTCAAATTTGAGGAATCATGGTTTTTGGAGCCAGATTTCATGGAGTTGGTTGAACAAGTGTGGAACCAAGTTTTTTTCTCAGGGAATGCAAGTCGGGTGTTTGCTCTTAAGCTTAAATCTTTGAAAGTCTAGTTAAAAGCATGAAATAAATTGTCAATGGGATTCTTTAAGGAAGAAAGTAAGAAATGCCAGGAGAAGAATAGGGCTATGGATTTATTGGAAGAAGAGAGGTGTTTATCTAGTGATGAAAAATTGATTAGAGAATCGGGTAGAAAGGAGTTCCAAATTCTTGCTCTTAAAGAAGAGAGATTTTGGAGGCAAAGATCAAGGATCAATTGGTTAAAGGAAGGGGACTGTAATACCAAAATTTTCCATAAGGTGGCCTCACATCACAAAGGCTCTAATGGTATTCATGGGCTTTGGATTAATAAGGAATGGTCCCAGGATCAAGTGTTGATTAGAAATGAGGCGGAATCATATTATTTCAACCTCTTTAAAGATGATTCCTCTAGGAGACTGTTCCTTAAAGGTTTAGAGTTTGATAGGATATTAGAGCAGGAGAGATGGATTAAGAAACCTTTTTCGAAAGTAGAAGTATATAATACAATTATGGGGATAAAAGGGGACAAGTCTCTTGATCTTGATGGGTTCACTATTTCTTTTTTTCAAAAGTGTTGGGATATTGTTAAAGGGAACTTGATGAGAGTTATGGAGGAGTTATATATTTCGGAAGAATTTTATGAAGATCTCAACAATACATTTATTGCCCTAATCCCAAAAAAGAGAAATGCCAAGGAATTAAAGGATTATCACCCTATTAGCCTTTTGAGTAGTGTGTACAAAATAATCGCTAAGATTTTGGCTACCCGATTGAAAGTTGTGATGAAAGGTATTATTTCTCCTCCAGAAGGGGCTTTTATTGAGGGTAGGCAGATTCTAGATGGGGTGCTTATTGCAAATTAATGTATTAAGGATTGTAGGCCGTCAGGTAGAATGGGTGTGATCTATAAATTAGACTTGGAAAAGACATATGATCATATCAATTAGGGATTCCTGGATTACATCCCTTTGAGAATGGGTTTTGGGGTTAAATGGAAAAGTTGGATATTATTTTGTATCCAATCTGACTCCTTCTCGGTTCTGATAAATAAAAGTCAGGCCGGCTTCTTCTATAGTTCTCTTAGACAGAGTGATCATTTATTCCCGTTTCTATTTATTATGGTTTCCGAAGTTTTAATTAGGATGATCTCAAGAGCGGAGATGGGGTTTATTTCGGGGTTCAAGGTAGGCTCGGGGGAGGTGTCCATTTCACATTTACAATTTGCGGATGATACGATAATTTTTTGTGAAACGGATGTGAGACAGGTGAGGTTCCTTAGATGTTTTGAAGCGGTTTTGAGTTTACAGATTAACATGGCCAAGAGTGAGATCTATTCAGTAGGTGAGAATTGTGACATTGAGAATTTGGCATGGCTGCTAGGATGTAAAATTGGATCCTTATCGGCTTCATATCTAGGCCTTCCATTGGGGGCAAGCTACAAATCAAAGGCAATATGACAGTCGGTTATTGATAAGATTTCTTCTCGTTTGGAATCTTGGAAAACCATTCTTTTGTCAAAAGGGGGTAGGTTAACCTTGGTAAAGGCAATATTAGCAGCCATTTCAAATTATTTTTATCTCTATTCATGATCTCGGCTTCCGTGGCGAATAGAATAGAGGGGATGTTTAGAAGATTCCTTTGGGATGATCATGCCGATCATCATAGATATCATATCGTGGATTGGGAGTCGTGTTGTAGTCCTATGAGCCACGGGGAGCTAGGAATTAGGAAACTTATAAATCACAATAGGGCTCTCCTTGCCAAATGGCTTTGGAGATTTGGGGCGGAAAGAGATAGTTTATGGCAGAGGGTTGTGTCGGCTAGATATGGTGAGAAATCAAGGTGGAAACCCAAAGAAGCAAGGGGTAGCCTTGGATGTGGAATTTGGAAGTCTATTCTACTGGTAAATGAGGACTTTCAGAAATTCATCAAATTCAAATTAGAGTCGGAGAGGAATATTAGCTTTTGGGAGGATGTGGTTGGGGGAGGTTCCCCTAAAAGAGTTATTCTCTAATTCCTATCGATTATCAATGGACCCTAAAGCTTCAATTGCTAATTGCTATAATTTCAGTAGAAGCGTATGGGATCCTAGATGGAGAAGAGCTCCTAATGATTGGGAGATGGAGTTGCTTAGCTTGCTAGAAATGTTGGGGAAGCTATAGGCTAGTGTTAGATACAAATGATGTTTGGATGTGGAAACTTTCCCATAGGGGTATATTCACTTTGAAATCATTCTATGTTGAGTCTCTCCATTCCACGGAACCTCTGATCCCTTATAGAACAATTTGGAATCCAAATATCCCCTCCAAAGTATCTTTTTTCATATGAAACTCTTTCTTGGATAAAATTTTAACCCTTAATCATCTTCAGAGTAGGAGTTGGAAATTGGCTAATAGGTGTATACTTCACATGGCTGAAGAGAAACAGGTAAGTCACCTATTTATCCATTGTCAGGTGACTAAAGTAGTATGACATTTTTTCCTTTCACATCTTATTGTCTCTTAGATCTTTCCGAATGTTTTTCATGCGGTAATTTCAGGTTGGTGGATTGGTGGCATTGAAAGTTTTCACCTATCCCTTTGGAGTGCTTTACCAAGGGTAATTTGCTAGGGGGTTATGGAAAGAGAGAAACAATAGGATTTTTGAAGAGAAATGTCACAATCATGGAGAATTATTGATGTCCATCTATAATACACTTCATGAGTGGGTTTCTACATGACCATGGTTTGAGGAGTCTATTTGGCTACCTATATGGTGTGATGATTAGTGTTTTGGGTTGGCTATTTGTAGTGCTTTGTACTTATCTTTTTTCGTTACTTTATCTTTTCTCTTTTGGATGCATTTAACTAGTGATCCTCTTTTGTATCGGTTTCTCTTTTACTTTGTTTTTTTAATAAGTTCCACATTTACCATTCAATAAAAAATATAAAAAAAGAATACAACCCCTCAAAAAAAAGTTCCAAAGGACCGTGATATAACTATTCAAAAGATCTAGTCTAAGAGAAAATAAAAATAAAAATTCTATAATATCTAAAGAGAACACCCAAGAAATATCAACAAGATTGAGAAACCGATGTTGTTGCACATCCAGCATCATAACACAATGAATGAAGAGGTTACTGTCAATTCATCATCCTCGCACATACAAATGGAATAATACAAAACTTCGTTCTTTCTTCTCTTCGGAAGCATATTACACATATTAGTTTTTCTAAGGACCACCATCCACACAAAGTGATGTAGAATGCAATGCAAAACACTTGAAGCAACTTCCAAATAACAAATAATATTCTAGAAAATTAATTCTGAAATTTTCGACCCAATGGCAATTTTGTCATTTTTCAAAAAAGTGAAAAATTACCAAAATACCCATCTGATGCGTCAGAAAATTCCAGGCTTCTAGGATTTTTCCGTGCAAACCTTCAGGGTACTCTCCTCAAAATTTCATGAACTTAGGAGGTCTCTAGCTATTTAAACTAGAAAAAACCCCGCTTAGGTTATACCCGAAAATTACAGAAACTTGGAAAATTCAAATTCTGTGATCCAATGCTTCAAGCTTTGAATAAACTGTACTTACCTCTTAAATTTAACCCAAAGACCTCCCAAAAAGTGTAGGAATTTTGCCACAACCTTTCTCCAAGTGTTTAAAAAAAAATCACCAAAATAGGCTGATTTATTGTGTCACCTGGTACTGCTATAGTCTTTCCCTATTTAACAAGGAGATGATGAAAAAGAGAGGGAACACCTCCTACAGGGTCGCCCACAAGTTGTCTACACCTTTGTAAAAGGGTTTGGTCAAAGAAGGTAAGGTTAGAGAATGGTGATGAAGATAATGGATGAAGGTTATAGTGTTGCCAACAGAAAATTCTGATGAAAGAAAGTAATGGAGGGGAGAAGGCGAAAGGAGGTGAGAAGAAGGGAGAGCAAGAAGAAGATTAGAGATGATTCCCTACCTTGGAATTGTGGAGGAAGAAAACCAGCCCACTCATGGGTTTCAAAAACTCTTTTATTTCTTCAATTCTCTACCAAAATCGTTACAGCAATAGGGTTATAAACCCTTTTAAAAATTTGAACCCAAAGTCCCTAAAATGCCCCTCTCTAAAGACTCACATGACCAGCACTGATTAAGCCCCTAATTGACTAAAAAAATAACATAAAGCACCCAAACTACCCTCTAAACATTGCTAAACATTAACCCCCTAACCTATGGCTGCAAAAACCTTATTACATGCTGAAAAATCAAATAAAAAAAACCCTAAAACATTATCTACCAAGGAAATCTGGCCCCTTTCTTCTTTCCTTGAGCAAACTTGGATTTGGGCTTCCAAAGGGGATAGTTTTTCTTCAGATATTGTACAGATGCTGCATCACAAAGGCTTTGAATTTTTGCATGAGCATTCAATTTCCAATTGTTCTTATATAGAAATGGCAAGGCATTAAATGATAGGTTACTAATAGGACAACACTTTCTTATGAGTGTCATTACCATTCAAAAGAAGTAGAGGAAGAAGATAAAACTTCGTTTTTTCTTCTCCTTTAGGGCATATCACACATTAGTTCTTCTAAAGGCCAATGTCCACACGAAGACTCTAATCTTAAGAACTTTTTTTTTTGATAAGCAAGTAGGTTAGTGGTTAGTGGTTAGTAATTAATAAGTAAAAATGTGTTTGGAACCCAGGTCTGTGGTATGAACCACCATAGGCTTTACCAACCTAACATGCTGGCATCTCCCAAACGTTAAAAGTAGGGGTGGCAATGTTTGACACTACCTGTGAACCCGACATGTACCCAACACGAAATAAGCAGGTTAGGGTTGCCTGTAAATGTGGTCCGGGTGACCCACTTTGACACGATTAATAAATGGTCAGGTTTGGGTTGGGCCATATAGTCTGTACCCTTATCTCAACATGACATGACAACAACCCGACAACACGAATTGCCACCCCTAGTTAAAAGTTAACAAAAGCTTAGGAAACAAATAAACAACTTGGAAATGAAGATTCCACTGTCTATGAGAAATCAAACTCAAGACGTACCCAAGGGGAATTACAATTTTTACAACATATCCACGTATAATTTCCTATATGCAAGTATGCATTCTTTGATGATTTCCATCATTAACAAAGGCAACAGTAATACCAGAATAAAAAGAAATCAAGTAAAGCAGGAATACAAAATAATGAAAGCTTACCAGGATTAGGGAAAAACCTTCGTGGATCATTTGGACATGCTAGAAAAAGAGGATTTTTTGGATTGAATATTTCTTGGCATACCAGGCAAAACCACTCCCTCAAGACACCAGGACCTGTGGCTTCTTCATTTTTGAACTCAATGAAAAGGTTACCATGCAATGCATCAGATTCCGCCTTTGCTATATACTCATATGATTCAGCCAATAAGTGGGACCTGTCAATGAGCATCTCGTGGAGTTCCTCGTAATCATCTTTCACCTCAGGAAAGATCATCGTCACCAAATGCCTCCTAGTTTCAAAATCAGTCACGTCCTTATGCTCAAGAAACCAACGATGCTCATCACTTCGCTTTGCATATCTGATAAGAGCATTTAATGAAAATTTCCTTGACCTCATAACAGAACAAAGTTTTTCTTCAGCACCATGATAAAGTTTAGAAATGCTATTCAATTCCTTCAAAATAGCAAGATATTGAGACCACATAAGTCGATGACTTTCGTTCTCCTCTACTTCTTTGGCACCCAAGAACTCCTCCACTTTCTTTAAGCATTGGTCAATTTTTCCTAGCAACTCAATGAATATATTATAGAGTAATTCAACCTCGCCTTTGTAACAAAGACATATATCAGCACCCCCATACAAACGAATAGGAACGGGACCCTCCCCTACCACTTGGTCCTCAATTGCTCTTCGCAGGGGCAGCAAGAATGCAGTAAAATCCCGAACATCATTTATAGATAACCCAATGCACGATGACGAATTCATACTTGACTCCAAACCCATAGACAGCCTATTCGCCAACTCACTTACAAATGGAAAAAACTCACGGATTACAACCGAAGCCCTAGCGTTGTCAAAGTATCTCGACCCGTGTGCAACCCCAATAGTTTCCAACAAATAACCTAGAGTACTTCTGCACGATATGTACAATGGATCTTCACGAGCAGTTCTAGTAAGCAACTTACAAAATTCCAACACTATCGCAGCACACTGAGTCTGTATAGATTTTTGAAGTAACTCAATATTTGGTGTGAGAAACAGCCGAATTGACTCCTCTGCGCACTCCTTGTTCCCTTCGACAGGGGAAAGGAACAGCATAACCAAAGCCGTCGGCGCACCAGAGGACTTAAAGATCTGAATTTGCCCAGTCGCCATCTCCCAATCGCCCTTCGCCGTCAACTTCAAGAACTCCTTCACTCGAGACTTAATATTCCTCGACGACCGGTGCGATTCCCCTCTGCAAAGGCGACATATAGAGGACACCAAATCGTTAATAACCTGCCAAGTTCTTGGATACTCCGTACTCCTCATCCTTCCAACCAACTGAAGTCCGGCATCGTTCTCAATCGAGCAATCGGCCAGCGACCGCTCCGACTGGAGCTGCTTCCCCCGGTAAATCAGCCGCTGCTCACTGATCGGAATCCCGGTCATCCTCTGAATCTGTTCATGAACAGACTCAACAGAATCATCCGAATTAGCATGTATAACAACCGTATTAGCCCCAGAAATCATCCTCACGAAGAAATGCAACCTCGAAACTGAACTCTGAATCTCTCCACCGCTGGAGCTAGTTTCCGGCACCGACCGAGCTTCGGAAACCCTCGTTCCGGCGATTTCTTCACCCTTCCCGCCATGCCCTAACCTACAGTCGTCCTCCTCCTCCTCTCCGAACGAGGTCACGGCTTCATCTTTCTTCATCCTTACGCACAACAGATCGGAGAAATCTTCGTCGCAGGGTCCATAATCGTCCAATTTCCTCTTGGAAGTGATCCGATCAAGGCGTGGATGGACGCAATCGATCGAATTTTCTATGAGAGACATTTGAGACGGGAATCGAAACCCCGCCGCAGAGCTTCAGAGAAGAGAGGCGGAGATTTCCATGGAATCGAAACCGGGATTTAACCTAGAAAGCATATTACAGACAAGCGAACTAAGAGAGAGAGAGAGTTGGAAGTAATAGCGAGTCAGAGAAGCCGAAAACGGAAAAACAAAGGCTTTTACTTACTTCGGAGAAAGAGGGCGGGGAAAGGTAACAGCTCACAATCCGCGCTCCGCCGTCAGCCAGGATCCTACTATATTACGCTACTTCGAAATAACAGATTGGACTTGGACTCCTCTCCAGTCTCACCGGAATATATCACGCCAGTGTAAATTCAGGAATTTGACACTATGAGTGGAAGAGGGTGTTTTGGTAAATTCACAAATACTTTTGTACTGTACATTTACTATTATACTCTTTGCTAGACATTGTGTCAATTTGCATGAGTGTAAAATCAATTTAGTTAAATTGACGATAATTGCAACTCAACATTTACAGTTAAGATGGTCTCATGTTCACAAATAATCTTGTGGCTTTAGGAAAGTACATATACCCTACAAAAGTGAAATAACTACTTTTTTGGAGTATGTGTACCTCTCTGAAGCCCACAAGATTATTTGTGGACAGGAGATAATCCTTTTAGCAACACTTTATGTGTATTTTTCGCCTATGAAACTATAAAAGTGGTGGTCAAATGGCGGTTATCTCACTGCACACCACATGTTAAAAAAATGGGCAGGAGTTTAAAACAGCACACATTTGTTTATCATATGAGTGTATTGAATATAACCACCACTTTTTTTACCGGGGATCCTTTGTGAATGCTTTGAGTATAGCCGCCACTTTTTTTAACTCTAGAAAATCCTTTTCTCGATTTTTTTTTCTTTTTCACTGGGGGGAAATTCATTCAGAGTTGATGGCATGAAGTCCTTATATACCGAGAATGCAATAATAGACCTTATCAAATACCGTAGAAATTCATCAAAAAATTTATTCAGAAATTAATTCTTTATTATAATTATTATCTTACAAAATCACGGATTATGTGTCACAGGGCCCATTGAACTACTTAGTAGAAGTGCGAGATCCACTGTTGGATCCCAAAGGATTTGACACGAACAAGACATGAACGAATAGAGGGAGGATTGTATCCGCTCCACTTAACTAACGCTCCTCTTCGCCCCAGTAGGGGGCAAGCACATCAGCACCGACAAGTGATATGCGTTGTTAGTTCATGCCTTGGCATAGTGTTAAATTAGCACTTGATTGATGTTGAACACCTTTTAATTAGAAGGGATCCCGGCTATAAATACTATAGAAAAGCCCAAAATATGAGCTAAAAAATAATCTCCTCTTAATGCTTGCTTTCACCCCAAGCAACTCATGAGGTGGGACCAGTTCAATTGAAATCCAGTCACCCTAACAACACGAGACATGGCAAAATTTACTTGCGCCAAACGCATATGCCCTTTCACATCCGCTTCCTTCTAACTCAATTCCTTATTATTATAAGATGCAAGTAGCCCTTATGCCACTCTATTAAAAGTCTACCCGAGATAAGGTTTATGTATTTTCTTAGTGGAATAACGTTCTATTCAGGATGCACCGTTTGCTCCCTCACAGGGTGGGTGGTGTGGGTCCCATGCACTTTTTGCATGAAGCACCCAAACCTAGGGGTGGCAATGTTTGACACAACCCACGAACCCGACACAACCCAACACGAAAATAAGCGGGTTAAGGTTAACCCTAAACGTGTTTTGGGTCAAAACAGGTCAACCCGTTTTGATACGATTAATAAATGGGTTGAGTTAGGCTTGAGCCAAATGATTTTATACCTTTATCTTGACACGATACGAACCTGAGTAACCCGATTCACCAAGATAAATAACCACATAACCTGTGAACCCGACATGACCCAACATAAAAATAAACAGGTTAGGGTTGACCCTAAACATGTTTCGGGTCTAAACAGGTCAACCTGCTTTGACACGATTAATAAATGGGTTGGATTAGGGTTGAGCAAAATAATCTTATACCCCTACCTCAATCGACACGAACCCAACCTGCCAATACGAATTGCCACCCCTACCCAAACCCCAACAATGCATCAGGGACAAAACGTCATTTTTATTATTAATGTTAAGCATTCGGTCTGAATTTTGAATTTCAAAAAGCAGAAATTTATTGTTTTTAATTTATTAATTTTTTAACATCAGCTAAGCGTGTGAATCTCATTTTAAGCTCACCAAACTGAGCTGAGCCTGGATTTGAGTTCTTTTTTTTAAACAAGCTTGAGTCTAGTTTCACTAAGATCAGCTCACTAAAAACTTGGTTTAATATATATATATATATACACACACGTTAAAAAATTGAATTGGTTAATGACGGGGCTTTAGGCTGTTTGGGCCTTTACTATTTTTGGTTGGCAAGCCGAGCTGAGTCTACTTTTACAAGGTCAAGATAAGCTCCCGAGTCTGCTTTTACGAGGTCAAAGATAAGCTCGGCAACTTGGGCTTGTAATGAGCCTGACCTTTGTCATCATGTGATGAGCCCAAATTGAGATGCACAAAGCTTGTGTCATTGCCACCTTGCTTTACACAATAAGACACTTCATCCCAATGGGTATTGTAACAACGGAGGGATGGGAGCCTTCAAATCGGTTCTCAAACCAAAATTTCTATCCAAAAAGTCAGTAAGGTCCATATCAAAACCGACTTTCTGAATTCAATTAAGTCCGCTCAAGATGTAACTAACCCTAAGTGTTCAAGTTAGCAAATCGGGAAAAGGACCTCTACCGGGGGTTGATATCCTCTGTGATGTAAATATTTACGCAGGGCTGGAGTGCCATGTGGTGTCACCATGTGGTGTCACGTACTAACAGCCAATAGACTGTTGTCAGCATCTGATGCCACATGGTGCCCCATGAATGGTGGCTCCAGCCTCGGCATAAATATTCACGTCATAAAGGATATCATCCACTCTACCAAATGCACTTGTCCAACAAGGAAGACCTAAAATTTGAAAAAAATAGATAATCAAAGAGGATTATATTGTATTTGGTCACTATCATGAAATCAAGAGAACCCCACTCTTCCTGATGCAACTTTCAAGTAAGAGGGGCGTTGTCCATAAAAAGTAATTTGAACGGATGAGAAAGTCCCCACGGATGAGAATACAAAATCCATTTCACACTTGCCATTTGCTGGACAAAGAGGATTGGGAGTGTTCACTTTAACTAACGCTAATCACCGCCCCTGTCAGAGGCGGGTACATCAGCACTAAAGAGAGATGCGTCTCCCCCCCTAGAAAAAAGTGTAAATCATTTTTTGGCATTGATGTGTCTACCCCTTGTCAGGGGGCAAAGGTTAGCGGTTTTTAGGGTTAGTGTTCACAAACCTTTGCCGACTAGTTTCTAACACAATTTCGCTGACTAAAAGAAAAATATATGTGTTTGTTGTTTGGTATTCATTGTAATAGACAATTCTTTTCTACTCCACATTGTAATAGTACCATGACCATTGGGTTTTTTTTATCGTGGGTGATCAACTGCTGTAGTTTTTTGTAACATGAACAAAAAGACAAAAATTAACTTGTTTTTTTAATATGGGGTTTCTATCTTTTGTAATTTTTACTCATGCTACAAAGAAGCTACAGAAAATCTTTGTCCTTTTCTTAATATTATCTTAATTTAAATTAGAGTTATTCTCTGGGATGCCAATCATAATGGGAGAATCAGCACCATAAAGCATTTTAATTGATATATTTCAGTAAAAGAACAAGTATTTTAGAACCTAAAAATTAATTGTAAACCTAAAATCATTTTCCGATTGGCTCCGTTGGGGCAGCAGCTACATGAAGCATGGCAGAATATCTTTGTTTTGTATCACTTTCCTCTCTCTTAATAAAGGTCCTTTTTAAAGCAGCTGGGGTAAAAGGTAATTATTCTTTATTATATATAGCTCAAAATTATGGTAAAAAATATTATTATTATCATTTATTTTGAAAGTGTAAAAATAAAAAGATTAAATTTTGTGTTCTTTTAGTAAAATTATAAATTTAAAACTAAAAGAAATGTAAAATTTAAATTTCTTAATAGCAACAAAATAATTGATGATACATATGAAAAAATGAGAAATTCCTCTACTTTGGGAGCATTGTCCGCCTCCTCACAAGGAAGTATGGGCCCTCCTAAAAAGTACATGAGGTGTCCGGTGTAAAAGGATTTGCACCCCACCTCAGATTTGGTAAGACCACTTGAGTGCACCCTAAAGTAAGACTGACATTAGGGGCGGTACATTAATGCAAAAAAAGTGACTTATAGTTTTTGAGGAATGCCTTTCACTTTTTAACGCTAATCCCTAATGTCATTCCTACTTTTTGAGATCTCAAGTGATCTTATCAAATCCTCAGGTTGGTGAACAAAGGGAAAGGATCTGCTACAGTCAATTTGTTTGGAGGTCACATCATCTCCGGTTTGATTAGACAAAAACCACACAAGTCCCTGTTCAGGATGTGACCAAATGCCTAGAAAAGGGTACATTAATAAATACACTAGTACTTATTTATTATGTACTTACTCTAATACTTTTCAATGATTCATATGTATTGACCTAAACACCCTTTGTCAGGTCACGTGTCATCCACTGATGGGTAATTGTGTGATATCTGTCCATTCATACGGGAGATGATGATTCAAAATTATTTGTCCATTTTCACATACAAAATGTGAGGAGTATAGATAGGCTCAAAACCATAAAAACAGCTTTCAAATTAAAAGATAGGTACCCATAAAAAGGAGGTTTACAGGGTTAAAATCATAAAAAAGTGTTCAAATAAACATTTACAGATTTACTCCATATATGAAAGAGCATGGGCAACAAATTCCTACATTTGGAAAAAACGAAGCAAATGTCTGCTTTGAGGCCGGATTTGGTAAGACAACTTGGAGAGAGTGGCTAAAGTTGGAATGACAGGGCTGACACATCTGCTTTCGGTGTCAGGACATGGAAGAACTCTCTGTTGTTTTGGGTGTAGTAGATCTTAACGCACGACGGAACTTCACACAGGATGACCAAGAGTGTCAAAACACGAGACGTCTACCATGCAACACAGCAGAGGCCGGATTTGGTAGGATCCCTAAAGTCAGCCTAAGATGGGACTGACATTAGAAGCCGACCCATCAGCACTGAAAAAGTGATTTACACTTTTTCTGATTGGAACCGCAGTATGGGTGCCTACTCTAATCCTGATTGGTGCGTAGCACCCTTATTGAAGCACCTCACCCACTCAACTCAAATAGTTATCTCTACTCTCCAAGACCCAGATACAGCAGCGGGAGATGGCGTCTCCGCTCATCACTGCTTCAAAATCCCCAATTTCAAAAGGCAGAGATGCAATCTATGTGGCGGCAATGCCTCTCAGAGCAGCAAAGGGTCCTGCCCAGATGGTGATGTCTGCGGCTTACTCGCTCAATCAGTGGGATTTACTGCACTATTTGGTCATCATCAGACCCAATTCAGCTCCTCAAGCTCAGGTTGTCCTCATCTCTCTTCATGAATTTTACCTTTTGTTTCGTTGGATCCCCATTACCCAATTTAGTTTCTTTCTTATCCGCAATTCTTAACTGGGTTTTCGCCTTTTTGTTTTGTTTTGATGGGATTCTGCTAGTTGTTCGAATTTCGAACCGTGGAAGATAGTATCGACTTCTCGTCGTGTAACACTGCGTAATATGCTTAAAAACCTTTTTTTTTTTTTTTTTCATAAAAATTTATCCGGTTTTTTTTTCAATTTTTTTTTTTTTTAATTTTTAATTTTGTTATTAGGATTCGGCTTGGATATAGTTTTTTTTTGGATCCATGAGTCCATACTGATACAATAAATATCTCTCCTTTTTCATACCTTGTAACACAACGTAATATATATGGGTAAAGTCCACCTCGGTAACAATTGGGATCGGGATTGTACCATTTGGGTTTTTTGGAACCAGAGAAGACTTCACTGAATACTCTGATAATTCATTGAGTTTCTATGAACTTTGTGCCTTTTTTTTTAATT
>JAOXJP010085406.1:0-14851 GCA_025762735.1 Platanus orientalis | reverse complement strand
AGATAGGTGTTTGATGGGTTGCATTAAAAGATTTCAGTGGAGGTAATCTGGCAACAATCATATTGAGTCTTTTGCATCTCTACCATTTGTGCTTGTATACTCTTCACATCACTCTGGATGTCTTTCACAATGTCTTTGTATGCTCATCTGCCATAGTAGATAGTGTATTCACAGTATAAACCATGATTTAGATTTATGTAACCCTTTCTAGAAGACTCTAAAAAAGATTTAGGGTAACATTGTAGCTTTTGAAGGAGTTTTATTGGGCTCTTTATCCTTATAGGGTATGCCCTTAGAAATTTCAGGGTCAAGAAAAACCCTTTTAGGAACCCTAAAAAATATTAGGTAGCCCTAAAATTAATGGAGAGGAACCCAAATTAAGCCAAATGGTTTCAGGACAAAAAAAAAAAAAAAAAGAAGACTTAGAATAGTGATGAAGAAGATGGATTTAAGGCCCTTTGTAAAAACCCCAAAATTTTAGGGTAGGCCTAAAATTATGTAGAAACCTAAAATTAGGCCCAAAATTAGTTTAGGCACAGTGAAAGAATCCTAAAAAAAAAAAAAAAAAAAAAAAATTATTTTGTTGAATCGATGGATCCCAATTAGTAGGAATTAATTGGAAACTTGGCTCTGATACCAAATTTGATGTAAAACAACAATCTATAGGAGAAGTAAACAAGAAAGAAAGAAAACATTATTGGAGAAGAAGAGAAGATAAGTGAGAAAAAGATGGTAGATGCTCACCTCATGTGAGGGGTTGGGAGAGAACTTAGGATACTACACCCACTTCAACACACGTGTTTTCTTTTTAAATATTTATATTCAACTATTTTTTCATTGATCTAATGTGACATTTAAATAGGCATTACATGGAGAATAAAATAAAATAAATCTTATATTCGAGATCTTCTAACAAAATAAACTTGCCAAATAAAAGACTTAAAAAAAAAAAGAATCTTAGTTGATACAAAATTTGGCTTGTTGGCCAAGTTATTGGGCCCCACAAGATTTCAAGCAATCTCCAAAAATATTCTCTACAAAACTTCCTAAAAATCCTAAATTTGCTAGCCCAGTTTTCTAAAACATAAAACTTTCTAAAAGCTTAATTTCCTAAAAATTAAAACTACTAAAACTTAAGACTTTATAAAAAAACACTATTCCTATTTTTATTGACACCCCCTTAGTAATTTGGTCATAACTTTTTCAAATCACCTTGGATTTACGTAATCTTGGTCTCGTTAGAAAGGTGACTGATTAACCTATCTAATGACACCAAAATCAAGCAAAAAAAGGCAAGTTTTGACCTTTGAAACAATGGGTTAAACATAAAAAACGGGATTAGCTTAAAAACCTTAAAAAATTTATTAGACAATCCTAATTTAATCCCAACTTCCTACCAACTTTCTAATTTGGCTCTAATGACCTTATTACATGTAAAACCACTAATTAAAGTTTCTAAAATAGGAAAATAATAGAAAAATAAGGTTATACTACTAGGCACTCCATCGAAGACTATCCTCGTATCACTCATCTTTATGGGATTCTCAATCGTATTAATTCGAAAAGAGATAGGGGTGATTCTCATAAATAGACTCTTAGCCCGAATGGGGTATTCTTTGTGAAATCTTGTGGACGCTTATTCGGGAACAAAGGGACAATGCCAACTATGGAAAAAGGTTTGGAATACCAAGGCTCCTTCCAAGGTTTTATTTATCATGTGGCAAGCCTGCGAAGAGAGGTTACCCACCATTGACATTCTTAGAGGAAGGGGTATGATTCTCACGAATATATGTCCCTATGCAGTATGGCGGAGGAATTGGTTGATCACATATTCATTGTCTCTTTGCTTTGGAGATTTGGCATTACTTGTCCGTAGGTGTCTTGTGGGTTCTTCCAAAGACTTTCTTGGATTTGGTTTTGGGTTGGCATGTGTACAAAGCTCCAAGAAAAACAAAATTGATTTGGTCCATGGTGCTTCCGGTAGTGGCGTGGTCCGTTTGGATGGTCAGGAACAAATGAACTTTTGAGAATCATAAGGAGCCAACATACCTAGTGTATAGAAAAGCTAATGATAGATTTTTTTTTTGGGTTATAAAATATAAAGACTATTGTGACACTTCTTTTGTAGATATAAAGAAAGGGTGGGGAAATGTTTTCTCAAATTTTCCTTTGTAGCCGGTTTTTTGGGGATGCCTTGTCCCCTTCTATTAATGAAATTTTAATTTATCAAAAAAAAAAGGGTAGTGAGGACTGAGGCATCAGGTGAGAGATGGATTCGGCACTTTTGATCCATTTTTTCTTTTCATGAGGGGCTGTTGCACGCTTCTCTTTTGTGATTGGATCATATAGTCCGCTATCCTTTTCCCTTGGGTTAGCTGCCATCATGAAGATCCATTATTAGGCCTCTTCAATGGTTCATTACTGCACTATAAATTCTCTAAAAGCACATATTGTGCCCCTTTCCCACTTTGATTTTAACCCCACCTTTAAATTGATGTAGTTGCTGCATTATTGAGGACTCTGTAATTCTCTCAATCCCTTCCATTCTGGCTGCCTTATTTAGCAACAATCACCTTCCTCTATAAGCTCTCACTTTCAGTTTTGAATTCCCGTAACCATTTAAACAACAATGCTTTGTTCCTTAAGGTGACTCTTCAGAGACGTAGACCCGCTTTTCTTTTTGCAGAGCACACTATATCCCACTCCACTAGATGCTGTTTTACATATCTTTGCCTATCCCTCCAAAGGATTTTGTTTTTTTTGAAATCTTTCAATATTTTATGGATTTTGGAATCACGAACATTTTTTTTTTTTGAGAGATAAGATAAATTTATTGAAGCCAAATGCAGAAACCAAGAAGAGAAAGATCACCGGGAAGGAGACAGCAAAACAAAAGAAAACAGAGTTACACAATCCCAATCCAAAAACAAAACCACTCTATCTCATCGAAGCCCAAAAAAACAGAAGCTCAATCAAACAGAGGCCTGAAAATACCGACAAAAAAGCTTGGGAGAGGAAAACAAATCTTCAAAGGTCCTTCCTTTTCTTCCAAATACCCCAACAAAGTGCCCCAGCCCCCCAGGAAGGAACTGCCAAATGAGATTAGGGATATGATGTAAATCCATAATCCACCAACCCAAGACGAGATCCTTAGAGTGGTTTGGAAAAGTCCGACAGATATTGAGGTGAGTGAGGAACAACTTTTAAACCTTACGCGCTAAGCAACAATGGATAAAAAGTTGATCCACAGACTCCTCGTACACAGAACACACCTATTCACCAAGTTTCACCTTTTGCTCTTCAGATGATTGAAAGAGAGAATTTTATCATGAGTATTGACATGATCTTAATTGGGATGCTGGCCGAAGTTGCTTTTATTGTAAGTCATTTCCCCCCTTTTGACAAAAATCGAGATTTTCATCCTACTAATTGGCACCTGATTCTTTTTCAACTTGGTGCCACATCTCTTTCTTCTTTATAGAAGGCCCCAAAGACAGTACCAAGTAGGTCGTTGGAAGCTCACCTCTTTAGCATCTCAATCCATTCGCAACATGTCTAGGTTGCTCACCTCTCCTATTGCAGTCAATGAACTTTTTGGAGAATAATATTTTTGAACCTGACACCACTTTAAAACACCTCAATATGCACTGTAGAAGTCTAATTTGTCCTTGGGAATCTTGAAATCTTTCAATAAGTCCTCTGTCTGCTGCCATGTTAAGCATTCTTCTCCACTACTCAAGGAAAAGAAGGGGGGACAAGTCACCATGCTTCAAACTTCTAGAGCATCCAAAGGATTTTACTGGAGAACCATGAACTAGCACCAAGAAGTTTGCCGAGCTGTAGTACTACTTCATCCATCTCCTCCACTGAACCCCGAAACCACATTGGATTGGCACATATTTGCGGAAGCTCCAATTTACATGGTTGTAAGCCGTTTCCATATCAAATTTGCAATTTCAACTTTGAGTTGATGTATTTAGTTGCACATAATACCCAGTCCAGAATAGATCTATCATTCAGAAAAGTTCCTTGGGCTTCTGAGATGATTGATGGCAGCACCTCTTTCAGACTGAATGCCAAAGTGCCAAACATTTGGAGGTTATATTATATGTACTGCCAAGAAGACTCACCAGTTTGAAATCTTTGATATTTTCTGCACTGTCCTATCTAGGAATCAATGATATAAACGGGGCATTGCTTTCTCTATCCAAGAATCCCCACCCATAGAGGTCATGAATGACAAGAATCAATTTTCTCTTAATCACATCTCAACACTTCTGATAGAACATATAGGGAAAATTATCCAAAAAAACATACGGGGAATCTTATATATTTTATTTTTGACTAGTAATTAATATATATATTTTGATAAGAGAAAGAATTTTATTAATAGAAAAGAAAAGCAAAGAGGGCGAGGGGATAAGGCATCCACCTCACAGAAAAAAAGAGAGAAAAACAAAGAAAGGAGATCTACATCAAACCAATGGCGGCTTGCCAATCCCTCAACAAGAGAGGCAGAATGTCTGAGAGATACAAACTGTTCAACAGATAAGCCAATAGCCCCTAAGACCCAAATTAATCAATTACAACATCATCCTGAAAGAAAAAAAGAAAAAGAAAGACTAGACTAGCTGGTGACACGCAGAAAAGAAAAAAATCCAGTCGTGGAACTTCACACCTTGGAACATTGGGCTAATAGCAACCCAACAATACAATATGGCTAGAATCTTGTCCTATATCTTCAAAAGCAGCATCTTGGAGTCTGCAAAGATTCTAGTGTTGCGCTCTTTCCATAGACACCAGCATACCGCAATGGGGGTACAATCTCAAATCATTCTCCCACACAGCTAAGTAAGCTGCCTGAGCCAGACCTCCAACCAACAATCAGGTCCTTAAGTGTGCCTGGCAAAGCCCATCTCAGGTTGAAACAGCAAAAGATGGATCCCCATACAGCAAAGGCAACGGGACAATGGAGGATGGTTGACAGACTTGGCTGCATTGTGGCACATAATACACAGGTTTGGCAGATACCTACCTTTTGAGATAAGAACATTGATTGTGGGCACCCAGTTCCAATAGGCCAGCCAAATAAGGAATGAGATCTTTGATGGTATGATAGGGTATTCCACACAAATCTAGCCGGAAAACCCTCTCTTCAGTTGAGATAACAAGAGGAAGAAAGACCTAACAGAAAAGGAGCCCTCCTTGTTACCAGTCCATAACCTGATATCATCTGCTTTGGTGAGAGCCTCTTCCAGCTGGAGCAGCGACCCATCCACCTCCCATTCATTAATGTTTTTTATTTTTTATTTTTTTGAAGTGAAGGTTCCACTAGCAAAAACTTCAAGTTCTGTTCATATAATCTTTAACAGATACATGCTGATTTGAAGCTAGGATGAGTAGGAGGGACTAGGGAGTGCAGGCTCTTAAGGGGGACATGGTTGCACCAAAGATCATACCAGAATTTGATGTACTCTTCATTATTAACCCTGAAGTACACGTGGCATTAAAAGTCTCCACCTCCTTGGAAATGCCTTTCCATACACTAATCTCATATGGACCTTCTAGAAGCTTGCTGCTTTAACTGTTATCTTCCACCCCATACTTGACTGCAATGACTTTCCTCCAAAGGTTATTTTTCATTTTCTCAAAAGCACCAAAGCCTTTTCCTAAGGGGGGCTCTATTTGTAAGTAGGGTGTCAATGAGTTGAGCTAGCTTGGCTTAGCTTGGAGCTCGACTCGTCATGAACTTACCTTGAGCCTTGTTTGAAGCTTGTAGAGCTGAGTCCAAGTGATGTAGCACACAAGATCCCAGAAAACTGAATACAACCTGTATCAAGAAATAAGAGAAGGAAAGAAGAAGAAGAATATGAAGAAAGAAAGATGAAAGAAAAGTGTACCTGGTGTGGGTAATCACTTACCTCACAAGCCTTTGGACATCACCATCAATAGGTTCTAGTTTGGACACCAAAAGCTTGAAGAAGAAGAGTTCCACTCATGGAGAACAAGAAACTAGCTATAATTTTTATTAATTTTATCATACCAATATAAAAACGTGTAACCCCATATATGGGCTTACAAACTTGTGAAAATAGTGAGAAACCAAATTATAAACTCCTAAACTACTAGCTTACTTGCTACTGAAGGCTTTCCTAAACTCAAAACTACTAAATACTTGGTTTTCTAAAAATAAAAAGTACCAAAATAAGCCCTTCTAGAGGATGTCGACCAATACTCTAAGAGGGCCCCATTTTGACTTGTTGACTCTCTAAAATTACTAAAATATCATTGGTAATAATGCCTTATTACAAAAATTCCAAAAAACAAAAACCATTATGATCCTCATGTCCTAGATTCTAATAACTTAAACTATTGAGTAAAGCATCAAAACACTCAAATAAAGAGACTAAAAACTCCATCATGTGTCCCAAAGATGTTCCTATATGTGTCTTCTCATGTGGACCCATCCAAGGCCATGTGTGGACCCCACCACTTTGGTCCGATGTCCACATCATTGAGCTTCCAATTGAGCTTGTTTAGCTAAGTGAGCCTTAGTCGAGCTGCATTAGACTCAACTCATTTAGGGTCTTATAGATATGTATAATATTAATAAATATAGCTTATTGTATTATGGATTTATATGCTACACATATTATAAGGGATAGGTTGTTGGGCTTGTTTCAACCAACTATATTTTTATCCTTTAGGAGCATTTTTTACTCAGGAGCTATATTGGGCTTTTAAGATTTGGCGCTGAAGAAATAAGCTTCAGTTTGGTGAGTTTAGCTAAGCCATTTATGTTTTGTTGCTTCCTTTCGTTAATAGGGGTTCTAAAAGGTTTTTAGTCTTTATCTCATTTATGTTTTCGTTGCTTCCTTTCATTTAAAGTCACTGTATTGTCTAACTCTTGTCAATTTTGGTTAAGAACATTTCCAAACCACTTGAGTCTTTCGAAGTTAAAGCTCTTGTGATGTAGCACACAAGGTCTAATACCAAAATTGATGCAACATAACCCCAAGAAAAACTCTTTCCTATGGGTTATTGACGCATCTCAAATATTCAAAAATTAAGGTAAAAAAATTAAAAAAATATGGGAAAAGATGAAAATTATTGTATTTGATTGATAGATGGATGATTACAACCCAAACACAACGAAGATAGGGGTCTACTTGGGGACTTTTTCACCCAAGGTTGGGACTTACTTACCAACAAGAGTATCACTCAACTCAACTAGGGTCTACTTGGGGACTCTTTCATCCAAAGTTGGGAGTTGAGACTCACTCACCAATAAGAGGACCACTAAACTCCAATAGGGCTCATTGCTTTCCACAACACAAAATACATCTTTTACTATGTCCCTTCCATCAAACTTACTCATTATTTATAGAATGCACAAACTAGCCATTATAGAGAGAAAGTAGAAAAATTCAAAGAAAAAGAGGTTTGTTCTTTAATGGATTCGTATTAATTGTTTTCACATTTTACATATATGATGTTGGAGGAGCATCGATGATGATTTGGTGCTTCTCACCTTCCTTATCCATCCCATACTGCATCATTTGCTTTGGGTGGGAGAAAACTCGTCCTCGAGTTTTGCCGGTGCATTGTTCATACATCTTCGAGTAAAAAACACCAACCATTGCAACACTCACAAAGAAATCAAATGCAATAATTTTTCTAATTAGGATTTGAAAGGCTGTTGACATCATTAGCAATGTATTTACCAATACCAACTTTATAAAAAATTGGAGGGTTGTTTCAATCGACCAAGGTCTCTACCATGTATGTTGATGAGAACGACCACTCCATAAGTTATTTGAATGTGTACTCTATGTAGGATTGAACCCGCTCTGATACCAATTTGATGCAGATCAAATATACAAAAATTATGGTAAATACAAACTCAATAAAATATGTGAAAATAAGAAAATTATTATATTGGATTGATAGATGGATGATTACAACCTAAACACAATGAATGTAAGGATTTATTTGGAGACTTTTTCACTCAGGACTAGGACTTACTCACCAGTAAAAGGACCACTTAACTCGACAAGGGTATATTTGGGGACTCTCTCACCCAAGGTGGGGATTCACTCACCAAGAGGACCACTAAACTCATATGGGGCTCATAGCTTTCCACAACACATAATACATCTTCCATTCAGTTCCTTCCATCAAGCCTACACCGTATTTATAAAAAGAAAACTAGCCATTGTAAATTAGCCATTATAGAGAGAAGGTAGAAAATGTCAAAAAGAGGTTTATCCTTTTATGGCTTCTCATTAATTGTTTTCACATTTTCTATATGTGACATTGAAAGAGCATTTGTGATGATTTGGTGGTTCTCACCTACCTTATTCATCCCATATTGCATTATTTGCTCTGGGTGGGAGAAAACTCGTTCTCGAGTTTTGCTAGTGTGTTGTTTGTACGTATTTGAGTAAAAAGCATGAACCATTGAAACACTCGCAGAAAAATCAAAGACAACAATTCTCCCAATCAGAATTGAAAGGATGTTGACATCATCGACAATGCATTTATCAATACCAACTTCTTTATAAAAAATTGGAGGTTTGCTCCAATCAACAAAGGTCTCCACCATGTATGTTGATGAGAACGATCACTCCATAATTTCTTTGAATGTGTACTCCAAGTAGGATTGAACCCGCTCTGATACCAATTTGATGCAACTCAAATATTTAAAAATTAAGGTAAATAAAAATTATGAAAAAAATATAGGGAAAGTAGAAAAATATTGTATTGGATTGATAGATGGATGATTACAACCCAAACACAACGAAGATAAGGGTCTACTTGGAGACTCTCTCATATAAGGTTGGGATCAACAAGAGGACCACTCAACTCAACAAGGGTCTACTTTAGAGACTCTCTCACATAAGTTTGAGACTCACTCACCAAC
Organism: Platanus orientalis; assembly: GCA_025762735.1. Taxonomy (NCBI): domain Eukaryota; kingdom Viridiplantae; phylum Streptophyta; class Magnoliopsida; order Proteales; family Platanaceae; genus Platanus; species Platanus orientalis. The sequence continues at coordinate 5,928 of JAOXJP010085406.1, read as the reverse complement.
AAGAGGACCACTAAACTTCTATGGGAGATCATAATTTCTCACAACACAAAATACATCTTCTACTATGTCCCTTCCATTAATCCTACACATTATTTATAGAAAGCAAAAACTAGCTATTATAGAGAGAAGGTAGAAAAAAAAGAGGTGGTCATTTTATGGCTTCTTATTAATTGCTTTCACATTTTCTATATGCGACGTTGGAGGAGCATCGATGATGATCTGGTGTTTCTCACTTACCTTACCATCTTGTAATATGAGCCCAAAAGTAAGGTAAAGTGTAAAGGATATATAAGGCTCTTGGGTAGGCTTAAAGAGGGTATGGTATTGGTCAAACCAAAGTCAGACAAGTGTCAATAACAGGTTCTGTTTGGGTGTAAAACAATGAGATATCACTAGGGTTAAACACAACATGATTGTACTCAGGTTTAGGATTATGGCAGACATAGTTACCGGAGCAAGAAGTGAAAGCAGGAAGCAATGTGAAAGCAAGAAGTGGGAAGTGAGGCTCAATAAATCCTTGGGAAGCGAGAAGCAAAAACCGATAATACATGTAAATAACTATAAGTTATATTGAATAATTTCAACTACAATACAATAAAGTGAATAAACTTAAAGAAAGTATAAACAAACCTAAAAGCTATGTTATTTAAGTACAAAGAATCATGATATGTAAATCAATTATGCAAACCATTTGTTATTAGTATGACCAGCCATACCTTAGAGTTTACCATACATAAGATTTTTTATAAGTAACTTACATCTTAAAGTCAGACCATAGAAAACCTTGTATAAAATCATTAGATTTGAATCTTTTTTATTGAATTGGAATAATATAATAACAATAAATTCAATACTAAGTCTTTTTTTCTTTCTATAATGATAATCGCATAGGATTTCCATTAAATAAAATACAAATTTGTTTTTTTGGATAATTTCCTAGTCGGTTCTTCAGCTGTTTCCCTTGCTTCTCTAGAGGCTTCCACTCATTTTCCTAAATCGCTTTCACTTACTTCACTGTGCTTCCCAACTACATGGGGAAGAGGAAAGAAATTAGCTTCCCAAACAAGCTTCGCAGGAAGTGGGATTCCCACTTTGTACCAAGCTTCCCTGCAACTGTGGGCAGGCTATTTGATGTAGGATAAATGACTAAAAACAAGAAGGTAGTTTAGAGTATTTATGGGGTCATGAAGAGGGCTGAACATAGGCTATTTTGGGACATATTCTGGTGCTGGTACAGCAGGGTATGTGTAAGTTTTAGAGGCTAAAAAGGAACCAGAACAGAGAACAGGATATTATTAACTGGGATTAATTAGAGTCCCATATTAAAGCTGCTGCAAATATACCCAGGGGTTGATTTATATCGATCTGGAACAGATTATAGTACGAGAAGACTTCTGCAATACCTCAACCAAAAATGTGTCCAACCAAAAATCAATGTCTGAAATAATCAAGTAGAATCAATGTAGCTTTAAGGAAACACCAAAATTCACGATCTGGACACAAGAAACATTCTGCCGCTAGTTTCTCTTAGAACTTCTCCACACCTTTGATCACTCAAACAATAATAATACCGCCCAGAAACTGCCGAAAGTAATAGAACATCGAGACCTCCTCCAGGCTTCCCAAATATGTATATTTAAGAGCCAAATCTAAGCTGCTGTGATGGATAAAAGTCTATCGGACATAATATCAGGTCTGAAAATCTAGTGGAAACAGATTCCAAAAGTTCCACAGGGATTAGGAAAGATTTGGGTGCTAAACTATTGAATAAATCAATCAAGGAAAAGTAATGAGAAGGCCCATAGGTCTGTAGATCAGATGGGAACTAATTGTTGGTAGAAGAAATCAAAAGGGTATGATGGTTTGTCTGGCCGATTGGAATGGTAAAGGGAGAAGTAGGGTTTTGGGTTGGAAAAGTCTAGAAGAGAAGTAGAGAAGATGGATATTGTAGGTGAATAGCAAATTACAAAGAAAACTTAAGAAGAAGAAGAAGAATTTTGAAATGACTTCCATGTCTCTACTTTAATAACTAAATAAATATGAAATAAAAGAGCTAATCTCTAAAAATAAAAGACATTAAACCTAACTCTAAGCCTCAATAATAGATCTCCATGTGTCCCTCCAGGCTCCTCCTTGTATGCCTCCATGCATGGGCCCCACCTTGCTCCAATGTCCGCTTCAAACCCCCCTAGTTGGAAAAACTTGACATCGAGTTTTATAAAGGGAAAAAAATCAATATCCTTGGAGAAGATGAACTAATCGACCACTAACTATATCCTCCAATAATCAGATTGTTTTGTAACCCCATCGTCTTAAAAATATAGGAAAGACTTCATAGTACCTATCCACTAAGAAGGAGTCGGTAATGGAAAAACTTCATAATGCTCTTCTGGTTGAACATGAACTAGCTCAACAATATCAAAAATCATCACAAAATCTTGGACTGGCGTGTCTGTAAAGATGGATTGAATCTCACTTTGAACTGGAGCTAGAACCTTGGCAGGTAACTAATCACAAACTGGGGCTACAATGGAGCTCTCATCTATGCTCATAACTTGCTCCTCAGTTAATGCATTATGAGTTAAATAAGCATACTCCACACTAGTGTCTTCATCCGTAATCTGTTCTTCGGTGTCGTACTCCGACCTCTGACTTTTCTTCCACACTTCCACAACCTCAGGCTTGGAATCAGCAAACTTGTCATTCTCCTTTAGCTTAGCAAGGCGGTACTTGTCAAGGAATGTTTGAATACTAAGTTTCCAATCTGGAACATCTGACATAACACTAATGGTCTTCACTTGGAAACTATAAAAGACTCCCAATCACACATTCAAAGAATGTTGGTGTCCTTGTTGAAGGTAGTCTTTCTCTCTTCCAACCACTTCTTTCCTAACACCACTTTATAGTTCTCTAAAATGGGTTTATACACACAACATTCGGTACTATCAATGTAATCCCCTTGCCCAAATTGAATAATGAAGCAACAATCCTGAGCATAACAATATGATTCTGGATATGCAAGTCATCTGACCATCTTGCAGGAAATAAAGTTGTCCTCATATTGGTTGCTGAGTATGACAACAATAAGCTTTCCGTTGGGAAAAGTGAATGGGTATTTGACTGTAAAACCCATTGACTTTACATCAGTTAATTAACGATTGGCTGATCATGACTGAATTTGGTATACCAGCAGTCCACGTGTGGATCTAATATAGGATCAAAAGACCAAAAGCCTGGAACAGTAAATGGTGATATCATAGACCATCAACTCTCTTCATAAATCAATACACCTCCAGGGAACTCCAGACATATTGTTGGCAATCCACCATCAGAAGCTACACACTCTGTGGTGATGTGTTCTCAGCAAAGAGTACTCCAATAGCAATAATAGTATGAGCAGCTGATGCCACATGTACAGATCTATGTAGAAATTCCTCCAGAAATCAAGACACTCATTGACACAAATACCAGTTCTGTGGTGGTTGATTGAATCAACACCAAGGTGTGATATCTGGCTAATAAATACTAGTACCAATTCTGGTTGTCTTCTTGAGCAGCAACACTGAGGTGTTGTGTAGGACAGCAAGCACTCGTGGAACACTCCAGTCCATGATGGAAACTTCTTCAGCAGCAAGAGCACACATACAAGACTCCCACATGTATTGTTACAGGGAGATATTCTTTCAAGCCTTTGAAAACTCAGAGTTTCCTCATAATACCGTAGCCCAATCAATCCATATTCATGCACCCACGATTATTTCAAGTAACATTCAAGCCTCCTGGATGTAGAAGATGTCAAATGTTAGCAGCCAATATTTCTGTGCAATCAGAGTTGTACACAGTATACAGCCATATATGTGACAGTGGTCAACCTCTGTTACTGTTATAAGTCTTGGGGGGTATCAAGGGTACTGTGCTAACACCCAGATTTATTGTATGAATCCAAGCCTAAACAGCAGAAATTATAAAGATTAAAGAGTACCAAAGGAGGTTTTACGGACAGCAAACAAGTAAAGGGACAGGTATGGGTTTGAAGGATTATGGTGGGGAATAACAAGGCTTCAAAACCTAAATTCTAAGGCTGAAATCAGAGTTTTGATGGTTCAGGGAACAAATCTGGACAATTTATAAATAGTGTAAACAGAAAGTACCAGCCTGGTTCCTCTTTTGATCCAATGATTTCTAATAAAGTAGAATCTGATAGCAAGCAATAAGTCCTCATGTCAGTCAGTCTTCATGTGTTTCCAAAGTTCACCAACAGTAGGCAGCAGTACATATGGAGGTGACCCAGTTCTTGGGATAAGTCAAGTGTCAATCCAGTCCATGTAATATGCTTTAGATAAAGATATTCAGCAGTTCTTGGGATAAGTCAAGTGTCAATCCAGTCCATGTAATATGCTTTAGATAAAGATATTCAGTAAGATAACAGGGCTGCAAATATTCCCAAGACTCCAACTATGTAGAATTAGTTGGAACCTGGCTCTGATACCAAATTTGATGCAGTACACAAAAGAAAACACTCCGAAATTGATGTAAACACATGTAATTTTCAATTTAGGAAGCATTCATGCATTGTTTCAAACACGTTGTAAGCATATGAAACCCACAGTCATGTCTATCCAAATATTGGGTGAGTGATTGATTCCAACTCCAATCAAAGAATTCCTTCTAGCGCTACCATCAACTCAAGAGATGAAAGCTTGATTTGGGTTTTAAAAATAGCAAGAGAACTCTTTTACTGGTAGCCGCAGGTATAGGAAGAAAGGGGGTTTGGGTTTTGGATATGTTAAACACAAAGGAAAAGGGCTTTATCAAGTGCCGCAGGGTATGGGGTTTGAATATCTTATGGGGATTGAAAAGATATCAATGGGATGGGTGCTGGAAAATTTCTGAACAGCAAGTAAGAATGGGATTATGATAAAATTAAAGATGGGTATGGGGTTTGAGGGCAGCCGATTGGGTATATGGTAGGGTTTAGGTTTTGGATGTTGGTAATTATGGTGTAGATGGAACTATTTTAGGGTTTGATGTGGAAGGATCAAGGGGAGTGGATTATTGTGTAACTGATGGGTAAAGATGAGGTTATTGGTGTTGGGTGATGGAGATGGAAGAAGAAGAAGTGATGGAAAGAAGGTTTCTGGGTATGTAGGCAGAAAGCTTCAATGGTGGTCAAAACAGAAAAAATAAGGAAGAAGGAGGAGAAGAAGAAGATAGGGTTGCTTGAGTGAGAAATCACCAACTCACTTACGTTGGAAGTCACCAACCAAGACCAAGTTGCAGCAAGACTTGGAGAAGAACAGTGGTGGTCATGTGCAGCAAATAAACTCAGAAAACTTGTTAAACTTCATTGAATTAACTAAAGGAGGGCACATTTTTTAAAACCCATGACATACTAGGGTTTTCCCTCTTGTTTACATAAAAAATAGAAACAAAAAGAAACCAAAAAATATCTAATTTGGTCCCCTCTCTGGGAGTGGTTGACCAGCCCCATGATTTGGGCTGTAATACATAAAACCAACTATGCCCCATATAAAAAAACTATAATGACTTTTATGGCCCTACTCTAATAACTAATAATATATAAAATAAAAGAGCTAATCTCTAAAAAAAAAGACTCTAAAACTAACTCTATACCTCAATAATAGATCTCCATGTGTCCCTCCATCTTTCTCCTTGCATGCCTTCATACGTGGACCCCACCAAGCCATTTGTGGGCTCCATGATGCGGACATTGGAGCAAGGTGGGGCCCACACATGGCCTTGGTGGGGTCCATGCATGGAGGCACACAAAGAAGAGCATGGAGGGTTACATGGGAATCCTTTATGGAGAGTTTTGTTGTTTTCAGTTAGTTTAGATTTTAGAGTCTTTTAATAGAGTTACTTTGTTATTTCATATTTCATTAATTATTAGAGTAGGACACATTGGGT
>JAOXJP010085395.1:0-14852 GCA_025762735.1 Platanus orientalis | reverse complement strand
TCATGGATCACCCATGCATCAATAATCTCTCGTAAAGCCCTCAAATCGTCCCCAAGGGACCCCCTCTCCTTGTGTGGCCTCCAACGATGCATGTGTAGTTAGTGATCAAAGTAGTCCATGTTATGATGTGGCTCTAAGGGACGAAAGTGCTTGTAAATCCATCCCTCAAGCAACGTAACATAACCTGTCATTTGCTTAACCTGAATCTGGTTGGCAATCTCGAGCTGACGATAAATTTAAGCCAATGCTCAAGCACCACATACGTATGTATAGACCTTATCTAAGTCCCGTAACAAGGCAAGAAAACAAATGGGTACCCGTGTACGCGTTTTGTCTGCAAACAGTGTACACCCCAAAATATACAACAAATAGCCCCTAGCAACATATTCAATCTAATCCTCACTCCAGGCATCAGTAACCCCTGAAAATATGAGTCTCAACCACTCCATCCTCACTGCCTAACCCCGTGCCATATCCAACTCAACATGTGTCTCCTCCACTGTAACCCCTAATGTCTCGGTCAGTAGTGTCTCAGCCTCTCCGCTAGATAACCGGGCTGGCTCAACCTGGATGGGAGTCCTTGTCACTGGAATCCCAAGCAGAGTGTAGACATCATCAAGCGTGATCGTCAGCTCCTCAAATTGCATGTGGAATGTGTTGGTCATAGGATACCAAGGCTCAATAAAGGTGAAGATGACTACCCAGTTGACGGACCGGTATGATGCATGCACTAAGGGATATAGACTCGACTGTCGCACCAACCCCTTAAACTTAGAGTTCTGGACACCCCGAACCTCTACTTGTCACTCATCAAACTTGTCTGTGTGGCTAATACATTTTAGTGGTTCACGCTCCTACAAAAGAAAGAAAAAAACAGTGTTAGCACAGTCCGCACATATGGAATAACACAAATAAATAGCTAAAATATATAAAATAAACAAATAAATACCCCATGCTGCCAAATCAATGAGGCGACATGCATGGAATAGTTGTCTAATAGGGTGGGGTCCTCTAGAGCTGCAAGAACATCTGGGGTCGATGGCGGCACCACTGCTGGCTACACAACAACAGTCTCACTCACTACCGAGTCTATCACAAAATCTGCGGTAGTCACGTGAGACGTCTCTCCCCAAACTCAAGAGACATCGTCAACCATGCGTCGTTGCACAGATGTAATCAGTGCCACTCGTAAAGGACCGGCCTCCATATCTGTCATATGCCAAGAATCAGATGTTAGAATAGTGTCTAGAGGTATTAAATAAAAAACAAATTCTTAAAAAAAATTAACAATTTTTAATGAAGTAAAAGAAATTTTTTAAAAATTCAAAAACAATGTCAGGCCTCTATTCGGCCCTAAGATGCCGAACATGCCTCAAGGTTTTCGGCATACTGATGTCAAATGCCTTTAGGCATGTTCGGCACTGTGATGCTGAATATGCCTTAATGCGTTCGGACTGGTTAGGCCGAACATATCATGAGGACAATAAAAAATAAAAAATAAAAACTGAAAGAAATTTTAAATAAAAATGTGATTTACTAAAATTTAAAATAACATAGTTGATGTTTACGCTTTTTTTAAACTAATTTTTTCTAATTAATTTCTTTGCATTGTATTTTCTAAGATATTTTTTAACAAAAAATAATCTCTTACTTGACCGATGGATGGCGGCATTGTCGGTGTTAGAGGTTGATGGCAAGTTCCGTTGTCGTCGTGGAGGCATGATTCAGTCGTCGGTGACGCCGGTGAGAGGGAGAAAATAGTTGGAGCAATTGGAGAAAGGAAGGAAGAAGGTAGGGAGAGAGGGAACAGTTGTACGTTAGACACGAGTTGGAGGGAATTTCAAAAGGAGGTGTGCATATGAAACATATTGCAGGGAGGGGTTAAACAGATATAAGAGTATAATTGAAAATTACGGAGGAGTGCTTATAAATTTTGGAGGTGTACTGACAAAAACTTGAGGTGCGAATATAATCTCCCTTTCATATAATAACTAAGCAACTTTATGTAATGGAAGTTATGAAACTACCCCCATTTATTGATACGTCAAAAAAGAGGACAAATCCTCTACAACAAGCTTAAATAACATTAAATGAAAATTGCCTTCAAAAAATGACAGTTGGTTAATAGTGGGCCCACATTTAAGTCTATAAGGAAACACATGTATTAAAACTCTCACCCAATGTTAAAATTTCAATTTTTTAGTATAGATGCCGTTCTTTGAAGACAGTTTCCGTTTAATGTTATTTAAGTTTGTTGCAGAGGATTTGCTCTCGTCAAAAAATCAGGTATCCCTTAATCCTTGTAGTCCGCCTTGGCCCACACTAGCATTTGTAGCAGTTTGTTTATGCCAAATCGTTTGGCAAAAAGGATCCTCTCTACCATCTTATGACCTGTTAAAGATCATGCCTAAGTCGTGGCACGACACACTAATGGAAAAAAAAGTGAATCATCTGTCAAAAAATGTAATTCACTTTTTTTTCTACCAACGCTTCATGCCACTTGTTAGGCAAAAGGGCGAGTAGGAGATGGGGGTGGTCTATGTATGCATTTCTCTTTTCTTTTCTTTTTTTTCTGTAAGTCAATTATACAAAAAACTTGAAATTTAAATCATGTAGGGGAGTTTTAATACAAGTGTCACGTTATAAACTTAAAAGTGGGCCCACTCTTTACCACATGTCACACCTCAATGATAGTTTCCAGTTAATGTATTTTAAGCTTGCTCTAGAGGATTTGCTTTCAATATTTGTCTCTTTTTATCTTTGGTTTGGTTTAGGTAAAGTCCTCATGGAAGGCCCAAAAAGTGTGGTGGGCCAGGAGAGCATGACCAAGAACAAACGCTCCTAGTCAATAGCCAAAAAGTGATAGGGCGAACACTAAGCCTTATCTCCACTTCAAATGGAGAGAAATCACACAGTTCAATGTAGCATACAACAGAATTCTTAACAAAGGGATATGTTAGAATATACACATAGAATAGAGAGGGTATTTTAATTAAGGGAAGGGCTATTGGCACCTCTAAAATTGATCACCATGCCCCCAAATTTTTTTTACCATTTTTACCCCTCCCCAAAACCCCCTCTCCCTCCCTCTTCGGCAGTCTCTCTCTCTCCTCTCCCTCCCTCCCTCTCTCTTCCTCTCTCTCTCTCTCCTTCTCCTTTCCTCTGTTTTTCATCTTTTTCCTGCATTTTCTCTCTCTCCTCTCCTCTCCCTCCTCTCTTCCTCTCTCTCCTTCCCTCTCTCTCCTCTCCCTCCCTCTTTCTTCCTCTTTCTCTTCTCCTCTCTCTCTATCTCCTTCTCCCTTCCTCTATTTTTTTGGGGGCCGTTCGGACCTCACATCCGTGCAGGTGCCCACCTGTTCAAACTGCCACGTCCGAACAGGGGTGCCCCTATCCTGACCTGCACCTCCAAACGGCCCAAAAAAAAAATAAGGAAGGGAGAAGGAGAGAGAGGAGAAGAGGAAGAGAGATGGAGGGAGAGGAGAGAGAGAGGGAAGGAGAGAGAGGAGGGAGAGAGAAAATGCAGGAAAAAATGAAAAACAGAGGAAGGGAGGAGAGAGAGGAAGAGAGACGGAGGGAGGGAGAGGAGAGAGAATACGCAGAAGAAAAAAAACAGAGTAAGAGAGGAGAGGGAGAAGAAGAGAGAGGGAGGGAGAGACTGCCGGAGAGGGAGAGAGAGGAGGGGTGTTTTAGGGAGGGATAAAAATGGTCAAAAAAAATTTAGGGGTGTGGTGATCAATTTGGGGTGCCGATAGCCCTTCCCTTTAATTAATATACTCCATGTGTATTTATCAGAATACCCTTGTCAGTTGAAGTATCATAGGCTAGTTTGGGAGTGGCTGGACTTCTCCTCATTTAAAATGAAGATAATTCAAATTAGAATCTCTTAGACTTACAGATACAAATAATAGAAATTGATTTTAAATCAAATAAAATAAAACTATGGAAAGCCCATTTCTTACTTTAAGGTGTTCATGTCTTCATATCGCTCAAATGTAGGGCTAGTATAGCAATCCTCTTAGAGGACCATTTAAGATAATATTAGGGTTATATGACATGTTAACAATAGCTCTAATGGATGATTTCACTAAAATAAGAAATAATGAGATCACCATTTTATTAAAAAAAAATTTAAGAAGCGTTAGCTCATTTTCATTTGACTAGAATTTTAACATTGCAATAATCCATATCGATAATGGAAGAGATACTTTGAGGAAGGTTTGTAGCATTCCATTTTAGAGAAACATACTCCTTGGAAGATTAGTATTATTTATTTGTAAGGGGCTCAACAAATTCCTGAAATAGCTAAAGCTAACTTGAATAGAAGTAAAACAAATCAGAGAAAAATATTACGGGGATTATGCCTTCCTACAGACCATACTAGACTTCCCGTACACTTGTGGTTTCTTTGAGAAAGCCTTGATTCTAGACAGGAGCTAGCCAGCATGTTCCATGAGAAGGGTGGTGTCCTGATCATTCTTTTTTCCTTATTCTATGTTGTAATTAAAATGAGGCTGAGTTTTCTAATTGGCATGCATAAAAAGTAAATATTCTTTAGTCATAGCGAACCATGGGGACAGATAGTCTCTATTAACATTTCATATTGCTGCTTGTTCCCTCTTTTTTACTACATCGAAAGATGGCGCAGCTAATATAGAATGTTAATCAGATAAGAGAACCTGTAAATTAGCCATGTATATAATGATATGTGCCATGTTACTCCCAAACTTCACTGCGTAATGAACTCTTCTCCAGTGAACTATGTGTGCTAAAGTCAAAATTTGTAATTAGGAGATGGTTTAAAAAGCATCTTCACTCGCAAAAACAATCTGTCAACTAGGAAATGAAGAGTATGTCTCTCAAGTGGGTCTGAATCCAAATTGTTTTTGCTTATTGGCCACACGAACATGTTTTTAACCACTTTTTCTTTACTAGTATTGTGCGAAACCTAGATCTTGAATCGTATGTAACAAAGAAGAGAGAAAATAACGCAAACAGCAATCATATAATAAGAACAAGATGATTGACGTGGTTCGGTTTGAAGCCTATGTCCCCGGGCAAAACCAGGGAGAGAGCTTTCATTATGATCGAAAATAGAGATTACAATGAATAAGGTGGTAACACGGAAATCAAGAAACTTCAAATATAAACCCTCAAAACCCTAATCTCCATGGATTGGATCCGGACCCCATACTAGATACAAAATACCAGTAAAAAAAAAATTCAGCCAGGGGCTTCATCATAAACAGGTCATATTCGGATCTTTTGGATCATCATCCTAGTTATATCTCTAGTTGAATACAACACACTAACCCAACAACTAGAATACATGTGATGGTCAATGGTACAAGGGTGAAAGGGCCAGCAGCAATGGGTACAAGAATCCCCATTTCAAATGGTGGGGAATCGTGCAGTTCCTATCAGAATGCAACACAATGGCTAATAAAGGAAATTTACATAAATAGACATGGGATAGAAAAATGTTTAGTAATACGTAGAAGTAGTGCTGTGAATGAAAATGAACCAGCTCGCTCTGGCTCTTTATGAAAGGAGTTTAAGCCTTATTTGAAGCTTGCAGAGATGAGCTCGAGTCAACTCATTTAAGCATTTAGTTAAGTGAATCTGAGCCAAGTTTCACTAGACTCAGCTTGCTAAAATCTCAGCTCTTAAGGACTTCCTTACTCTAAATCCAATTGAATTTTTCAGGGATTCTTTCCAAATCAGTTCAATATTTTGACAAAATTGTCAAATAATAAGGTAAAATTAATTAATAGTCAAATCGGTTTTCAAATATTAAAATTAGAAAGAATGAGATGATTACCCGTTAATAATTTTTCTTTTCTTTTATACCCCTAACCCACGAATCTCTCTGTATCTGAGTCCTTGTCCTATTCCATCTTTACCGATATAGTAATTGTTCTCTATCTCTCAGCACTACTCCTGGTTAGGGGTGGCAATGTTTGACATGACCCACAAACCTGATAGGATCCAACACAAAAATAAGCGGGTTAGGGTTGACCCTAAACGTGTTTCGAGTCAAAACAGGTCAACCCACTTTGACACGATTAATAAATAGGTCCGATTAGGGTTGAGCCAAATCGTCTTATACCCTTACCTCGACACAACACAAACCCAACTCGCCAAGATGAATTACCACATAACCCGCGAACCCAACACAAAAATAAACGGGTTAGGGTTGACCCTAAATGTGCTTTGGGTCAAACAGGTTAACCCGCTTTGACACTATTAATAAATGGATTAGGTTAAGGTTGAGCTAAATAGTCTTATACCCTTACCTCAACACAACATGAACCCAATCCACCAACACGAAGTGCCACCCCTACTCCTGGTTTCCTTCACCTATTTATTCTTCTTTATTTTGGAGAATCTGTATAAAAACTTCACAGACGTTTGGAAGTGAAGATGGGTTTGAATCAGGTCTGTGATATGAACGTTTAAGGCTTTACCAATTTAGCAACTTGGCATCTTCAAGATTTATTTTGCCTTGAGTGTTGAGATGATGTTTTTAGAGCTTAATGAATGAAAAACTCATGCTGCTTTGGCTTTTTGATGTGGTGTCATTGTCATGTTTTTTTTTAAGGTGTTGATACCGTTGAGACCCTTTAGGTGCTGATTGTTAGAACCAGTCCGAGAAGGCAATAACAAAAATATACATGAATGGGATTCAATTTCCTATTTTATTGTATAATCAATTTAAGGCTAAAAAAATAATTAAACATCACCAAAAACTGATTTAGCCACTAATTAATGTTACCTCATTATCTGGAAATTTTGTCAAAATATTGAACCGAAGTCTAGGAAAAAAAAATCCCATTTTTTATGGCTTGAGTATGCTATTGAAATCCTTTTTAAGTTATTTGTATATTTTATGGTGACAGGGGACCTAGATTTATGGCTTGTTGGGCCAATCTCAACCATCTATATCTGTGGCCTTTAAGAGCAGATTTGGCTCATGGGCGATTAGGCTTTAAAGATTAGTGACAGTAAACTTGGGTTTGACAAACTGAACCAAACTTAAGCCGAGCTTACTTCAACCTTAACGAACCAAACCTGAGCTGAGCTAAGCTCTGCTCAGCTCAGGTCAGCCCAACTCATTGACATTTCTAGATAGAAAATAGTACTCCATGTGCTTTCCAAGATACCCCTTTCAGTTGTCACATGTTGATTGAGGATTAATGGGACTTCTCTCCATTTGAAACGGAGATGAATCAAACTCATAAAAGCCAAGCCTAGGCTGCGTGTACAGTGGGAGATGCGACCCCAACTTCACGCTTGTTGGGGGCTATAAAATGGTCCATAGGCTTAGCCATGTGCACGGGTGGAACCAATCCCTTAAGCCACACGTCAAGACCTCTCTGGTCCTAGAAAATTGACCTCTGTCAACATCTCTTAGACTTATAGACTGGACCACTGTGATAATGTTTCGGTTGTTAGAAAAGAAAATGATACTTTAGTCATCACTCCACTGATTGGTCTGCTGTGGAGACAAGGATTTTGATTCAATGAAGAAACCCTTCTTTGGGTCGGATTGGATTTCACTTTAACACCCATACCTCATCTTCACCTCGGATTTGGTAGGACCAACTAAAATCACTCTAAGGTAGGACTGACATCAAGGCTATCGAAATAGTGACTTATACTTTTTGGAGGACGCTTTTCACTTTTTGACGCTGATTTATCAACCCCTGATATCAGTCCTACCTTAGGGTGACTTTAGTTGATCCGACCAAATCCTCATGGTCTTGTCTTCTATTCTGAAATCAATTCACCCACATTGATTGGCAAAGTTTTCAAATGCCTATATTTAAATCTAGAACTTAGGAAGTTGATAAGATTAATTCTTGGATCAAACTTGGTGAGTTGATCAGGAACATGGTTGATTTAATAAAACTAGAAGGCTAGCCTAAGCCCTCCCGGTGGTTGCGGCATCACCTCTCTAGAAGGTACAAATTATGTTCGAAACCTGATCATCAGTATTTCTTCAATCATGTATCACAAGGGTATTTATAAATAAAAAGATATTTATCATCTCTGCATGTACTAAAACATCTCCTTTAATTTGTATTTACCAAGATACCCTTTGGCAAGCATCATGTCATTCATTAATTAACACTGGTGAGACTAATTAGAGATGATTCGAACCACTGACCATTGTTCGGGTCATCTAACTTCTTACCGTAGTTCTCTATCAACACACATAGTAGAGATTTTGCATAATTGTTGTTCTAAATGGGGGTTCGAATCATCTCTAGTCATAACTAGAGAGATATTTATTACACGCGAAACAAATCCAACATGCAACACAATGCCTAACAAAAGATGTATAAGTAAATATACGAGGGTCAAAGGAGGGTGTTATAGTAGATACACAAAAGAGAAGTACTTTTATATTTACCAAACTGCCATTTGGAAAGTATTATGTTGCATGCTGGATTTGTATTTAGCACAATAACTCTCCAATTAGATTGGAAATTATTCGAACCCCTATATTAGATTTCATTAAATTCCCCAAAACAACTTGGAGTTAAGAGTTTCATTGAAGCTCTAGGGTTTGTAAGATTTATAGTTAAAATAAGAGAGTTGCATAGGGTAATTTTCAAAGATACGAACATATTATATAATAGGTTTGAGATTAGTTCATAATAGACCTACCTTAAGTTACTTTTGGGCACACCAAGAGAGACGCAATAAACAGTTATAAAATGTTGTGTAAGTTGCAGCCTATCCAATGAAGAATAAATAACGAGTACAAACAAAAAGTGAAGGATAGTCAACAAAGACTCTTGAAGATAACAAATAATATACTTCACCTACCGCATAAAGATAAGCAAGACACTATATTGCACCAATTATACCTTGGAATGGCAGTGTTGGACAAAGCATCTCGTTGACTGTAAAAAAAAAAATTAGCATTCAAATCTAATGCAGTTAAGATTGGTTAACAATCCACATCTAAGCTTAATTTTTTTTTTTTTTTTATTACTTCGTTGCAATGTTAGCAGCTTGTGCTGTCAACTTGAAAAGGTAGGTCCAAGTCTGATGAGAAGCCACTTTGTACAAAAATAAACCAAAGGTTAGGTTTGTATGCCATCTACCCCTTTTAGCACCCCATAGCTATAGGACCTACACTAAGTAATGACTTTTTTTATACTTAAACTAAGAAGAAAGTCAATAATTATAGATGTCACCTTTATCCCCAAAGAATCGTTCAAAGGACTTAAGTTCATTACAAATTTTGGCATTGAGCTAATCAATAGCAGCAAATTTAAGGGTGTCAATTGGGCCGGGCTGGCTAGAAGCCCGACATGTCTAACCCGAAAAATAGTCAGGGTGGCTGAGTTTGGACCCATATTTCAGGCCAGAAGTTTTATTCGGGTTGAGTTTGGGCAGACTAATAAATAGCTATTATTAGCCTAAATTTTAAAATGAACTTAATAATCAATTTGACAAAAAAAAAAAAAAAAGAGCTTGAAATTCGGACTAGTCCATGATTTTAGAGCAAGCTGAGTTTGGGCTGATTACCTCGAGTCAAGTTCGGGCTTAGGCTGAGTTTGGACTCATATAACTGAGTTTGGGCAAACCTCAGCCCGGCCTAATTGACAGCCCTAGGCAAATTATGTCTTGTTATCCACCTAGTGTTTTCAAATTAATATTTTAAATGTTATTTAATAATAAATAATTTGTCTTATTTTGAACTAAACACATAGTTTTGAAAATATAAGTAAATGATGGTAATTTTGTTGATGGTTGGATTTTACGAAGGGATCACTTAAGTGAAGTAATTGTGTACATGTTTTAAAAGAAGCAGACACTTTCTCTCGGCAATCTAATACTGTGGTTTATCATCATGTATACAGGACACAGAAAAAGGACTTGGACACAAGAACACTTGAATTACACTTCATGCTCAGCATGACTTTTTAGGAGTGCCTAATTATTTTCCAAAGACAAACAAGGCCTTCTTGTCAACAAACACATATCGGTAACTGTTTCGGACTATGCCAAGTAAATAAGTTACTTCTTATAAAAGTGCAATAACTAGATGCAGCGCCATTGAAAAATTGAGGCCCAAACCTGAAAGCATTTAGACATTGTCAGTCCCAAAAGATCCAGAGGGGAATAACATGATCATCGAAGACTCTGAAACAAAGACTTGAGAATCTTTTCAGTCTCAAAAGAACCCCCCAGGATTTGGTGCGCCCGCTTAAACAACATCTAAGGTTCCCTGCATCAGGGGTGGATACATCGGTGCCAAAAAGTGACCCCCCCCCAACCAAAAAAAAAACGTATTAATTAACTTTTCAACACTGATGTGTCTGCCCCTGATGCAGGGCAGATCTTAGGCGTTCTTTAAGGGGATGCACCAAATCCATTCCTTCGAGCCCCACTCTAAGTTCTGGAATAGACTTGAACTAGTGAGACTCTTGATTTTCCAGTTCCGTTTTGACTAAATATGGTCCAAATCGATAAATTAAAAAGATTATAGACGTTTTACCCTGAATTTTTCAACTATAAATCTATCTAGTTTAAATTATCTTACTAAGACCCAATAAACATTCAAATCTGCTGGGTACATTGAGTTTATAGAGGAACAAGATCAAGGTTGAATTCCTAGGATGGTTTCGTCATTTTTCCTGTACATTTTGAGAGGCTTCCACTACCTTCAAAACGATTACAAGCGTCTTCTAGCTTCGGATCCAATGGCTATTTAAAGATAATTTAATTTATTTTCTTAAAAAGAAATATTAGTCAATGATTTCCAGCATTTACTTTGAAAACCAATGACACCCTACTATGTTCATATGTTTGTGATTCAAAATCCAAAGTTGAGTTATCATTATGGTTCTTAATTTCTCTTCCTTGGCAGTAATCCAACTAGGATTGACTCTTTTTTGGCTTATATTAGACATTGGAACAATAAGGATGCAACTTGAACTAGCCAGGCGAAGTGTAACTCAGCCTGGCTGGAAATAAGACCCACCTAGTGAAGTTTCGATGTTCTAGTGTCGAGTTGAGTTCAGTTTTAGGGTCAAAAGTTAAATTCGAGCTAAAAGTTGAATTCGAGCTTGATTGCATATATTATATATCTATGTAATGGGAAAAGATCAGCTCAAGCAAGGTTTCCACAAACATCCGCAAACAATCTTTTTCGAGCTGTCACGTAGAACAGAAAAATAAAGAAATCAAATTCAAGGTATACCTTGGGTTTTTGCCTTCCTTTTTTTGCTACATGACATCTCAAGCAAGATGCTTACACAGGCTTGCGGAAACCTTGCTTGAGCTGATCTTTTACCTATGTAATATGTATTTATATAGTAATAACTTCACATACTTATATTAAGTATAATGTTATCTTTATCCAAAAGTAGTCTTATAAATAATGGTGTATTATAGAGAATTTAATGTTATTTAAAAAAAAAAAAAGACTTTATAAGAGTTGAGCTAAAGATCTCCCTCATTTTAAAAAAACGTTTTTTTTTTGTCTTACAAATTGATAGGAGAACCTCTAACTAGCTATGTATATAATGACATATGCCATGTTAGGAACCACGTGTGTTGAAGTTAAAATTTGTAACTAGGAGATGATTTAAAAAGCATCTTTGCTCACACAAACAAGCTATCAAGTAGAAAATGTCATAGTACGTTGTCAAGTGGATTTGCATCCAATGGTTGTAACTCATCGGCTATAAGAAAATGTTTTTTGTATTCATTTTACTAAAATACATGTGATGGTCAATGGTGCTAGCAGCAATGGGTGCAATCATCCACATTTTATATGGAGAGAAATCCACCACTTATAATCAGCATGCAACAAATGGCTATTAAGGGATATTTCAATAAATACATCTGGGATAGAAAAGATGTCTAATAATACATAGAAGTAGAGTGGTCAATAAACCGAGTTAGCTCAGCTCAGCTTGGGGCTCGACCCTTTATGAGTGGAGCTTGAGTCTTGTTTGAAGCTTGTAGAGTTGAGCCTGAACCTCCGATTGAGCTCGTTTAGCTAAGTGAATTTGAGTCAAGTTGCATTAGTCTCAACTCACTAAAAGCTCAGCTTGCTAAGTGCTTGATTATTCCATATCCAAATGATTTTTTTATGGCTTGATTACTCCATTGAAATGATATTAAGTTACTCATTTTTTACAGTGATGGAGACTTTGATTTATGGTCTGTCCAAGCCTATTTCAACCAGCTATATCTTTAGCCTTTAGGAACAAGTTTGGCTCATAGGAAATTGAGCTTTAAGATTAGTGAATGAAGCAGCAAGCTTGGATTTGATAAGCTGAACTGATCTTGAGCTAAGCTTGCCTCAATCTAATAAGCCGAGCCTGAGTTCAACTCATCTAGTTGACATCCTTACATAGAAATATATTTCCTATGTGTTTACCAAAACACCCTTTTCAATTGTTATGTCACATACTTATTTGGGATTAGTGGGACATCTTTCCATTTGAGATGGAGACGATTCAAACTCATAAAAGACAAGGCTATGCTGCTTATGCAGTGGGAGAATGCGACCCTAACTTCACGCTTGTACGCTTAGCCATGTGCAGGGGTGGAACCAATCCCTTAAGCCCCACGTCAAGACCTCTCTGGTCCTAGAAAATAGACCTCTAGTTATCAACATCTCTTAGACTTATAGACTGGACCACTATGATAATGTTTTGGTTGTTAGAAAAGAACACGATCCATGACTGTAGCCATCACTCCTATAGATTGGTCTGCTGTGGAGACGAGGATTTTGATTCAATGAGAAAGATCCCCCTCACTTGAGGGGTGCTTCATTGATTGCAAATGCCTTCAAATGCCTTGTTTTTTAGAGTTTAAAAAGTTGATATGATTAACTCTTGGATCAAACTTGGTGGGTTGATTGGGGACTTGGCTGGTTGTCTTGATTAGGGCTGTCAAAGAGCTAAGCTACCTCGGCTCGGCTCATGAAGAGCCGAGCCTGAGCCTTGTTTTAAGTTCAGTGAGCCTGAGCCGAGTTTCACTAAGCTCAGCTCGCTAAAAGCTTGGCTAGTTAAGATTTTGGTTTAGTTAATAATTTCATTATAAAATTATATATAGTAACAATAGTGATGTTTAAATAAAAGACATTATACTAATGAACCATTAGAATATTTGGCCTTTTTTTTTAGATGAGCTGACCCTGAGTTTACCTTCATGAGCCTGAGCTGAACCTAACCTCGGCAACTCAAGCTTGTCACGAGCCCGAGCCTAGCCTGAACCTAGCCTTCATGTGACAAGCCCGAGCCGAGTTGGGCAAAGCTCGGCTTAGCTCGGCTCGTTGACACCCCTAGTCTCAATTTTGATTAACCAGAATGACTCAACTAAGGCATGTCAATGCCCCATTGCCTTGGTGGTTGTGGCACACCGGCACCACCTACTTAGAGAAGAGGTCTTGGGTTCAAACCCAATGAGCAGCATTTTGTCTGCAGTAATATTGACATAGGATACTAATTATTTATTAAGTAAAAGGATATTTATCTATTGTGTATTTACTAAAACACATCCTTATCATGTGTATATACTAAGATACCTTTGTCAAACATTGTGTCACATTTTAATTAGCACTGGTGAGATATCTCTCCAATCTAACTGGAGATGATTCGAACCTCTGAGTTTCTGACCACGGCCCAGATTTGGTGTGCCGCCTTAATGAATGCCTAAGCTGCCCATATGCAGGAGCAGACACATGGCATCGAAAAATTGATTTTCACTTCTCTGAGCCATGTGTCCACCCCTGCATATGAGCAGAACTTGGGCGTCCGTTAAGGGGTGCACCAAATCCTAAGGGCTCTGACCATAGTTCGGGTCATCTATCCTCTTGGTTTAGCCTTTACCAAGCTACAACCCACATACGTCTCTGACTAGTCATACAATAGCTCTCAATCCACCTATGTAGTAAAGCTTCTGCATAATTGTTGATCTAAATTAGGGTTTCTATCATCTCTAGTCTAACTAGAGAGAGATCATGCTAGTCAAATCCAGCATTTAACACAATGCCTAACAAAGGGTGTATAAGAAAATATACAAGGGTTAAAGGAGGTTGTTATAGTAGATACACGATAGAGAAATACTCGTATATTTATCAAACATTGTGTCGCATGCTGGATTTGTAATTAGCGTGATATCTCTCCAGTCATATTGGAGATTATTCGAACCCCTTAATTAGATTTTTTCATTAAACTCCCTAATACAACTTCGATATAAAGTGTAGGGAAGCTCTAGGTTTGTAGGATTCATATATAGTTGAAGTAGTAACGCTTCATAGGGCAATTTTCAAAGATAAGAACATAGTATTTAATAGGTTTGAGATCAGTTCATAATATACCTAGGTAAGAGTTATTTTTGGGTGTTCCAATATATAAAATTTAGACCAAGAAAGACACAATAACCAATTATAGAATGTTGTGCAAGTTGGTAGCCTATTCAATTAAGATTAAATAATGGATACAAAAAAAAAAAAGGGAAGGCTAGTCAACAAAGTCCCTTGAAGATAACAAATAATGTGCTTCACATGCTGCTTAAAGAATAATAAGATACTATAATGCACCAACTATACTCCGGATTGCTAGGCAAAGCTAATGCAGTAATGACAGGCTTGCATTCCTCATCAAAGCTCAAATTTATATTTTCTTTGCATACTTAAACTGAGAACGAAGAAAGCCAATAATTGTAGAAGTCAACTCTGTTCCTAAAGAATTGCTTAAGGCCCAGTCTGGTTGCCATGAAAAGGTTTTCTCATGCCAGAATTTTCTCATGAAATCATTTTAAGCTATCTGGTTGTCATGAAAAGCTGGTTTTGTCATGTATTTCTTATGATTATTTTC